>MU107274.1:2453-55716 GCA_012274485.2 Sinapis alba | reverse complement strand
TAAGAGCACCTTTAATGGTGGCTCTTAGGTGGGTTCTTAAGGGGTGGGGCCCACCAAAAAATAAAAACCCACCCCTTAAAACTCTTCTGTAAGAGCTCGGTTCTTAGACTATTCATGGGCCCCACGACACGTGGCGGCCCATGATTGGTCAATTTTTTTTTTTTTTTTTTTTTTTTTTTTTTAAATCCAACAGAAAAAAAAAAAAAAACCTAAGAGCCCATTAGGGGCTCTTAGGGTTAATCTTGCTCTAACGCGTCTCATGTCTCTTCCTTTTAACGTCCTCCCCACGCCTAAAAACACCGAGGAACCACCGTCACCGTTACGGCTACGCATGAGGCGGAACCATCTTACTTTCCCAGTCACCATCACTCACCACGTCAGCAGCATTTTTATTATGTAATGACTCGACGGACTCCACCGTCATGAGCTTGCTCCAATCAGGTACTTTCACCGGCGCAGAAGTTGCCACGTGTTTCTTCCTCCGTCCATCGCAGTTATCGGTCAGGCAGGCTCCGTTCCGTCTCCGTTCAACGCCGCTCGTTTTGAGGGAAGTGTGCAGTCAACACGTTTTCTTCTGTTGGTTCATGAGCATCGGTCACCGACCAGACATCCTCTTCCATGAGCTCCAGCTCGATGGCGGTTTCTCCATCCATCTGGCGGTCACCGGGCTGATGATTATACCCTAGAAATCGCTCGCTCGCTCTGACTGATTGTTAATCTCCGACCTTTTCCCATATTTTTATGTTTTAAGTAAAAGGAAAATGTTCCTTTGGTCAAGAAAAAAAAAAAAAAAGACAAAAGGAAAAATGTATAGACGCTTCTATTTTTGCGCTAAATTATAGGGTATGCACATACTTGTCAAAATTAAAACATTTTGGGAAGGTTACAATATGGTAGAAGAACTCTTATTGCTTTGTGTTAAGACTGAAGATCAAGAATGATGATGATGAGCATGTGTGAGCTATATATATATATTAAATGTGAGAAGTACTGTTTGCGTTTTGTGTTTAGTTTTACAAGAGCATCTTTATTGTTGATACGTTTTTTTTTTTTTTTTTTTTTTCGTTTTTGTCTAAAAATATAAAATTAAAAGCGAATTAATCGTAAATCATCACGTGTCAGTCGAACCCGCAAACAATGTAAGAAGTGTTTTTTTATTTCGTGCATTTTGTAATCTGTTATTAGTTTTTTTGTGAGATCCATACCAATTTTTTTTAAAAAAAAAACTCCTAAATCTTCCGATAAAGATGTTCTTATGTTCAAAAGTAGTTTAGTAGCTGAAATAGTGCACGTCAAATCATCAGAACAGTAACTAATGTTCCACTTGACCTGCCTAAAAGTTCAGAATCTAGTTTTATGTCTACCATCCAAGTGATTTCAATCGTACCAGTAGTTGTTATCAAAATCTAGTTTTAGGTGCCGACGTTTCGTAGTGCGTTCTAACTTAAATACATGTAGCTCTACTTATCCGTTGTCTTCTCTGATAAAAAAAAACACACTCTCTTCACCGGGATTCGAAGCTTATTAGGGAGAGTAAAAACATAGCTTATTTTATGTATTTTCCTAATACGTCTAATTTGATTCGGTTAGCTTCGATAAAAACACATTTAATGTTATATAGTGAAAGATCATTACACTGTTTGTTCCGAATATAGACTGTTTTCCTACTACTATTTTATGGGGTAGTACGAACTATTAGATAAACTGTTTAGATCGAACCTCATATCTAGCTTTCTCATATACTTCTAATTTTTGTTTAAATGAGGTTCAAACACTGAAAAGAGTATTCTAGCACATTCACAAGTCTGACCTACAAAACTATGCATGCTTATTTTATGTATTCTATAAACAGTTGAACAAATGGTAAAAGAAACAAATCCAAACACGTGACGAAACAATGTTTTTTCGCTTATTTTATGTCAGTCTCTATAACTATTGTGGGGCTACATCAACATCTCCGCATGGGCAAGCACATAAGACATGTCGCAATTCACTTGTGCGACACGTTTACACTCATTGCAAGCGGTCCAACTATCTTCTCCATTCAAACCGACACGCGGCCTAATCTGAACCCAAAAATACTTGTCAGATTAAGACCGAACTCGACGAGCGTGTCGCTGGATTAGACATTGAATGGCTGACGATGGAGACGGCAGACGGACGAACTAAACTAACCAAATCTGCATGTGTGTAGGGCTGGCTTTGGACTAAAGTCCGTGAAGCAAAGATTTTAAGCGCTAAAAGATATCACTAAACTTGAGGTAACAATAATATAAATATGATATAGTGGTTTAAAAGATTTTACATCTTTTTAATGCTGATGAGTTCAAATTCACCTAAAAACATTTTTTTATTAGTTTGCTTTAGACATAATATTCTTCTGGACCAGTACTGTCTGCATGTGGTGCCTCATTGTTCTCTGTCTTTTCTTTCTTTTCATTTTGCCTTTAATTATTTACGCTCTTATTAATTAAGTTTATTAATCGAACTCTATCGCTTACGCTTTTCATATCTTTAGTAGATTAAACTGAACATGTGATATGTCCATACTGCTTTGTCGATGTGATAGCTAAATAATATGAAGTTATAAACTAATAGGTGATATATTCTTTTTCGTTTTAATTAGCCATGGATCCAACGAAGTATGTATGAATCATCCTCCATATGACTTACCGATATATAATTGGTTGGATATGATAAACAGAGCAATAATTTAGTTTGCCGAACCTTGGAATTTTTTTCTTTCAAATCTTCAATAAATCATGATTACAATGCCCTCTATATGGATAAGAAAAGAAAATAGGATAAAGATGAAGATAATGAAGTAAAATACTCATTTTTGAAAAAAAAAATACATTTTTATAAATAATTTGAATTTTTGGGGTGAATAGGGTAAATAAAAAATTTAAAAATATTATAGATTCGTTGTGTTTGATTTTAAGTTTTGAGTCATATTTTCAAAAAACTCAAAATAATTTTAAAATATTTATAAAATTATCCATCATGGATTACAAAAGTATTTTCTCTTAAATTTAAATTATTTATAAAAGTTTATAAAGTATTTATAAAAGAAAAAGAAAAATCTTTCTATATATTAATTGAGAAATCACTTTAGTGATTTTTGCTTATGTGTCATTCATAAGAGATCTTTCTATTTAATTGTTTTAATTTGATTGGTTAACAGTTTTTTATTTTTTATTTATTAATTTAATTCTAAAAAAACTAAATCAAGAACAACCTTACATAAATAGCCAAACAAATCATACTTGGCAATAATGGTTTTTACAAATATATATTAAAAAAATTGTGTCATCAATGTTCGGTTTTCCTATATTTTAATATTTCTAGTTATATCTAATTAGTATTATAACTTTCGATAAGTTATAAAAAATAAGTAGATAAAATTATTTCAAATAATATTACACATAATAACTAATTTTAGAATAAATGTTGAAATAAAATTTATAATAAAATATATTTTATTCATATGTTTAATATATGATTAAGAAAATAATAAATAAAATATTTTTATTGTAATACAAATATATATACATGTTCCATTTGTATAACTGGTGAAGAATATTTTACAATGATCAAGTATACATTTTAAAAATTTTATGTCATAATTTCTTACTATAATGTTATCACACTTTTTGGTGCACAAGAACCTGATATAATGTAACAATTTTTATTTTTATTTTAAAAATAATAATTATAATATAATTTTCTAAGCAAATTTGATTGTACATTTATTCATATGTTATTAAGAAACTTAGTTAAATTCATAATGAATAATAATTTCAATGGAAAATTTGGATCATATTTAGTTTATATTACTAACTTTTCAATTAAAATATCAAAATTTATATCATAAATGTAACATATATTTTCTTATAACTTTTTTGTCGTCATTCTCTTATAAATTAATTACAAACAAATAATAGATATCCACCTATAAACTAATAAATTATTATGCACTTAAAATTTAAATTTGGTTGGTTAATAATTTTTAATTTTTGATTTATTTAATTCTTAAGAAAACTAAAAAAAACATACACTAATAGAAAAACATACCATACTTAACATTAATGGCTATCACAATTATATAGTATATAAATTTGTCTCATCAATGTTCGGTTTTTCTCTATAAGACTATTTTCAATTATATATAATTAGTATTGCAACATTTTGACAAAGTATAAAAATAATTAGATAAAAAGTCTCAAATAATATTACATATAATAATTAATTTTAGAATAAATGTTAAAATGTAATTTTTATTAAGATGTATTTTATTCGTATAAGAGAGATTTTAAAAAATTTCCTTTGCATATAATATAGATAATAAAAACGAAAGACAAATTACTGGTTAGTAATTTTTTATTTCTTATATACTATATAGATGATAATAATAAAAAAGTTATATATAGTATAATTTTAAGTGAAATGTAAAAGTAACATTAGACAAGAAACATATTTAACCTCTTACATTAACAAATCTATAAAATAAAAAGTTACTGTAAAAGTTTGTAAATTATATCATTTATTTTGAAATAGTTTTTAAGAAAAAATAGATTTAAAAATTTTCCTTGTATGTTATATAAGATAACTAAAATAAAATAAAATTAGCATTTTTGGTTAGTTGTGTATTGTATATATAATAATATAAAAACATGTATATATTATTTGATTTTAAGTAAAAAACAAACTAAAGTTACCTTTTAGGAACCTATAAAAGACTTATTTTATAAAAAAAATAAAAGTGAACTTTTATACATTTTTAAAATATACATTTTTAAAATATACATTTTAAAAAATTCTTTAAAAACTCTCTTCTGTATGTTAAATAAATAACTAAAACTAAAATAAATTAATAAAATATTTTCGTTACTTTCATATCTTACTGATAATAATAGACATAAAGTAAGAATAATCATATAGTCTTGACTTATAAACCATAATAATTATATATATGTGGTGTGTCTAACTGTTTTAATTTATCAAAATTATTATATTGACTATTGTTCATAATGTTTATGAACTTTCCATTAACCATATTTTTGGTATCAAATTCTTGCATATTTAAAATTAAATCATCCGTACGATGAATTATTTTAACTATCTTAGACAATCAAATTATTTTGAGATCTCAGCAATAGTTGTGTCTATATATAATTTTTAGAAAATATTTTTTTTTTATCTATATATTATTTTTAGAAAATATTATTGGGATGTATAAATTTAAGTTAATATTAAATTAACGACATTTGGAAACAAAATTACCTAATATATAATGCAGTATATATTGACTAATTTTTATATAGTTGTTAATAAAAAAATTAATAAAATATTACAAAAATTATATCTATAGTTTTTTAAAACAATAAAATAATAAAAATAACAAAAAAATCTGTTTATTTAGAATATATAACAAATAAAATTCATATTCAAAATTTGAATGATAAAATATATTAAAATGTGACAAAAACATAAATAAAATTATAAATATTAAATTTTTAAAATTTGTATCCGCGAATTCGCGGACAACCACATGCCAATCATATGTCAGTTGTTGGATTAATTGTTATAATTTGATTGATTAGTATTTTTCAATTTTGATTTATTTAATTTGATTCTAAAATAGAAAAATAATAATAAATCAACTTATATCAGTTGACAAAAAATCTAAAAAATACTATGAATGAAAATATTTACCTAAATTTATGTAAATTTATTATCACACATCCATGAATATTTTACATCTTTTTAACATTTCAAAATTTAGATCTATGTTATATCATTTTAAACACAAAGTAAAAATTTAAATACATATATAAAGATTTTTTATTATAAAAATATAAGCGGATACATACATGTCTTACATCATTTTTAAATGGTTTAAATAATTTTTAACATACATTCAAATGTGTATAATTAAAACATTTTATACCAGTTTACATTACAAAATAAAAACAAATTCATAAACTTTCTTTTTAAAATGAAAATTATCATAAGAGATTTAAAGTATATATTTAATTAAATGTTATTATGGTTTAAAACTAACACAACTTTCTACTTAAAATGAAACTTTATTATCATATTAAATACGAACACTCTTACTATGAATATGTATTAATTTATAAATTAATTGGAATTTAATTTTACATGGAAAAATATTCCTAGAAATTTCATTAAATTAATGGAAATCCACATGTAATAGTGTGTGTTTAAAATAATAGATGGAAATATTTGATCTATAATTGAAATATATATGTATACTATATAATATGGGCGAGAATTCTCAAAAAAAAAAATCATTCTTGGTTGAAGAAAATTTTAATAAGCCATATATTTAATTAAAGTATTTATAATGTCTTATTTTAATAATAATCATGTGAAATTAACTTATAAATCCTATCAACTCTATATATGTGGTGTGTCTAAATATCTTTAGTTTATCCGAGTTATTTCACTGATTGTTTTTCATAGTTTTTGCGACCTCTTCACTAGCTAAAGTTATTGAGTTATTTATATTAAAATCTTGCATGTTCGGGTAACTTGGGTATTTCCGATTCAGTATTCTGGTAGTTCAATTTTAAAATCTTTACCAAAAGCGACTAAAATTTTCGGTTTCAATTATATTTCGGTTAAAAATTTGGATAAAGTTGGTTAAATAGAGTAATTTTGGTTAGTTTGGTCAGTTAGGTTAATTCGGTTCAAAATTTTGGTTTGTTCGATTTGTTCTGTTCAAAATTTTGAGTAATTCTGAGTAGTTTGGTTACTTCGGTTAAAATTTTGGTTAAATTGATTTGAAATTTGGTTAACAAATATTTTTAAACCAAACTAACTGATTGTCGAACCGAAAACCAAATTTTTGTTATAAATCCGCTGAATCAAATCGAATTTCTCAACAAACTAACCGAACTAATTTAAATTTTGGTTTGGTTCAGCTAGTTTGATTCGGTTAAAAACCTCATAAGCCATAATTCCAAATCACATTAACCCAATAAATTCTTTTATAATTTCAACAATTAGCAAATATTATTTTTGTAATCATGTACTATTATTTTTAGCAAATACTATTACAATGTATGAATGTCATATAATATTATTTGATTGGTATTTAGAAATGAAAAATTCTAACATTACCTAAAATGTAAATTTGATCAGAATATAAAAAATTAGTCAGAGACTATTTAATATATTTGTTAATGAAATCTAATAAAATACTTAAAAAGCCATACATATACTTTTAATTATAAAATATATACAATTTGTTTATTATAAAAATATGTAATATATACATTTACATTCAATTTTCAAAAATAAAAATCATAGTGCACCAATAGCATAAAAATATTATACTATATTAAAATTTTAAAATTATTTGTATTGATGAATTTACGGAAAATACTTAATAATTTTATAAATCGTTATAAATTGGTATGAATTTGTACAGTTAAATTGGTTAAGAGTTTCGTCAGATTACTAGGCTTGGACAACTTGGTTCATCAACTAGGACTTTGGGCTTAGGAATTTAGGCTACTTCACGTTAGATATTTGGGTTTGGTTAAGGCGTATTCCAAACTTGGTTCATTCTATAACGTCTGTATGGGTATATTTAGATTCTATCTCTAATGTTGTATAGTGAGCACTTTGGTCACTTATTTGTCACGATTAATATAAAACAAAAAGTTGATCTTCTATTTGTATGATTAGCCGAATTGTGTTATATATTATTTTTGCTAAGCTTAAGCGTTTTAACTTCGAAAAGTATGGTAAACCAAACAAAATTAAAATTTGAAAAGGAACAAAAAGACAGCAAAAAGGCAACAAAGCTATGAGGTGATGCTTCTTAAGTGAGTCCATCGATACAAAAGTGTCAGACTTGCTGTCTCTTTAATATTGGAGACTAGAGATTTGATCATTGATGGATACATCACTCATGAAATTCTGTACTATAATATATAAACATTATTGTCTATACCACGTATGAAATTTTGTTATCCAAATGGAGCATTTGTAATCTAGAGGCATCTTGCGGAGGTATTTTTTTTGAAAAAATGTTACATTATTCAAATTAAAAACTTTTTTACAGAGAATGTGTTCTTTAATATAGTTTGCAAACAACATGGTTTAAAAATAGGATGAAACAAAAATAATTATTTCTCTACTCTCGTCATGCAAACCAGGCCATCATAGCTTGATCCAAATGTTTCCCTCCCCTCCCTTTGAGCGAACTAATTATGTTGCGTACTTGCTTGTCGATGAAGCTAATCATGTAATCTGAGTTGTGACGAACTTCGCCATGGCACCTTCCATTCCTCTCAATCCAAAGTGAGTGTACCAATGCCTGGAACACATAACAAAACAAGAACTCTCTCGTGTTGATGAGAGTGTTCATTGTAAACAGCTCTAGTACGTGGTTCCAATTGTTGCAATAGTTTAGTCCAAGGATTTTCACCATAAGGTTCTTCCATATTGTCTCAAAGTAAAGACAACTGAAATAAATGTGATCCCGCATTTCAAGAGAAGTTTGACAGAGAATGCATATTACATCCGCCTGATTGTTCCACTTTAAAAGACGGTCTCTGGTAGCCAACCTATTGTGAACTGCAATCCAACTGATCACTGAGTATTTAGGCGTTGCTCCAGAGAACCATACACCCATATGCCAATGAAATGTTGGTCGTATTCTCCTAATCAGTTACCACGTCTGAGACACATGGAAATCAGACTTGAATATGTCTCCTTTCCCTCTCCATAAGCACACATCCGCATATGCTCCCAAACCTTGTACTCTTAGTTTGAGAATTCCTTCTTCAATTAAGATCAAGTTTTCTGATCTATGACGTCGTATGCGGTAGTGTTGAACTGCATATTCCACATTAGCATTAATATTTAAGTCTATATCAACGCATCGCCGAGAGTTTATTAGATCATATAGTCTCCCCAGTGGCGACCAAATATCAAACTAGAATGAAATTGAGGCTCTATTTTTAATCTCCATCTGAGCAAAAGATGTAGCCAAGGTCCTATACTTCAAAAGTTTTTTTCACATCCATGAACCAAGAGAGCTCTTTAAATCAACACTCCACAAAAATCTCTTGCAAATCAGGTATCTTTTAATCCATTTTACCCATAACGTAGAATGAGAAATAATCCTCCAGATGAGTTTTAAGCAACAAACCTTGTTTGTTTCAGTAAGTGATCTCAGTCTGAGTATACTTTTCTCCTTGGGCTGACATACTTTGTCCCATGAAATTTTCGCTTTCTTTGCATTCATTTATGGGCCATACCATAAAAATGAAAAACACAATTGATCTATTTCTTTTATGCATTGCTTTGGTAGTCGATAAACTACATCCAAAATTGGTAAGACAATGAATAACTGAACCAATCAATTGGAGTCGACCCGCAAAAGTATTGGAATAAGTACAAACGATATTTGGATAAGTGTTATTAGATTCCAATATATAGTCCACAACAGTACAACACAAGTCGGTCTGGACTAAGAAAGATAAAAGTCAGTGTGTATACGTTTGTCAAAGTACAACAGTACAATATATCGTCCACAACAGTACAATACGTTTGTCAAAGTAATAACAACACAAATTGAAATATTCAATCCACACAAAGTTTACAGAAGATCAGTTTCCCTCCTTTATCCGGCATCCAAGAAACAACGAGTCAATAAATCCAAGAGTTTCCTACTCTTAAGAAAATATATGGGCAACGTTTTGGATTACATTATTGGACTTTATAGAGGTCTTAAATTGCGGAAGAAGAGGTACCAACCAAAGAAAAACTAGAAACTGATGGTGCTTTACTGCTTGTGTGACTAAAGATGTGTAAGGTTATACATTCACGTGCTGGCATCAAAATGTAAAAAAAAAAAAAAAACATTCGATTAATGATGAGTAATGCAATTCTTCTCTTCTCTTTCACAAGGAGCAAATAATGAATTAAAAAGTTGAATAATGATGAGTGGAATTAAGATTTTCCATTATCTTTATGAATGTTTTTATCTGCTCTTTTAAGGAATACAAATGTGCAATGGAACTAAATCTCAAAACAAATTGGGGCCCAGCAACTTGTGTGGTTCAATGAAACTTTAGTTAATGTAATTTCACCAGAAGAATCTAAGGGAATTAGTCATTTCAACAATTAGTTATATATGTCAACCATTGCAGCCATATTGTTTGTTTTTTTAATACCGATTTTGAAATATATGAATCCTTGCCCATAACAAAATATAAAAACATTCTCCTACTTTGAAAATTGGCATACCATATATATTAAATAAAATCATAATAAAAGAAACTTCTGTTCTTTATTTTTATCAAAATTCGCGGGCCTAGACGTGACCAGGTTTAAAAGGCAACAAAATGGTCTACCAAATTTATATAATTATTCCTTTAACTGACTGTAACACATGCAACAAAATAAAACACTACTCCTTCTGTTTCATATTAAGTTTTACTTTAACATTTTTTCTTTACATAAAAAATGTCGTTTTACAATTCTAATATAATTTATACTTATTTTCAGTTCAATATTAGCTGACAAAATGCATTGATCTTATAAATAATTTTTTTTATCTAAAATGTTATTGGTTGAATAGATGATATTAATGACAATTTAAATACATTTTATTTAGTTTCTTAATATGTGTAAAAATGTCTGAGTGACACTTTTTTATGAAACGGAGAGAGTAATAAATAACTCTCCCAAAGCCTTGTTTAAAAATTCGAAACTCATGTAACTAGTTAGGTTCAAAATCTGTGTTTACCATTTCTGAATTTTTATTACCTTCGTTATTTTAAGTTTTTCATAACCATGATCATCTTGTGATTCGTGGTTAGTTAGGGTTCAAGATCTGTGTGTACCTTTTCTGAATTTTGTTATTATCGTTGTTATTTATGTTTTCATCAACCATGATCATCTCGTGACTTGTGGTAAGAAGACAAAGAACATCTAACGTCAACAATGCGGTTAAAAAGACCAGAACCTATATTTCGTCTGGTTATAACTTAAGTTCTGTTTTAGTGACTCTCCTTTTCTCCTTGAATGGAAGTTATACGATGGCGTCAAATGCTGTTTTAGTGGTAGGACTGCTTTAGAGTTGTTATTACTTATCAATTTGATCCCAAAACGGGACATGGTCGAAGAATTATGCAGCGTAGAATTAGGATAATTACTATGTATCTGTATTATCTTTAATTTAATTAGGATTAAGGTTTGAGAAATTCCCTTACATAGCCTATTTTAGTTTGTTTTTCACAAAAATAGTTGAAAAAAATGATTAAAATAGGTTTTTTAGAAGCTAAATTTTTTTTTATATGCATTTATACCCCTAGGGTTAACTAATTTAGACTTTAGGGTTTAGAGTTAAGGGGTGGGTTTGGGGATAGGGTTTCAAATTTCAAAAATAAAATAAAAAATTGAAAAAATTTCAAAAAAATGCTATTTTTGTCATTTTATTTTTTTAGAGTTATTTTGTGACAAAAACTTTAAAAAAATTATTTAAGAGAATTGCCGGTAAGTTTTTCTAATTTCAAGTTTTCATATAGATAGCCATTTATGTTTATGGCTTTATTGAGTTTTTGATTAATTAATAAAAATTAAAGTTTTCTATTATTTTTTTTGAATGAAAAATCGAACTTGTGAACCGCAAGTCAAAAGGTTGAATTAATATCCACTAGACCAATGTCAAAAGGTTTTCTCTTTATTCTCTATTTTCGGTACATCTATAGATCTCAATGAATTTAAGAATATATTTTGATCTTATGTATTCAAAAACTAAATAAGAAACTTATATTATTGTAACTTCCTCTATATCATATGGTATTAGAATTAGTGTTTTGTTTTTTTAATCAAACCTTGATTTTAGAATCATGAAAATTTTGTTCGTGAAAAATGTAGTAGTTGTTTAAAAAAAATTGTTTGAAATCCAATATTCGATGTCTATGATGATGAAGATCAGATTCAAGATGGAGACAAATTGGATGGTCAAGAGGTAAAGTATTTGTACAATGGAAATCCTCTCCAAAAGATCGGGTTTCTTGTCATGAACAGCAGCAGCTGGGAGCTAAGTAATTTACTTTTGGAAAATTATGGTGCCAATTGGACTTTTAAGAAAACTAGCCTGATAAAAGCTTCATCACGTCAGCATAATAAAGAATACATGGATTTACAAACCATTCACTTTTTCCACGTTAATTACGTGGGTTAAGGGTAGGTCTCAGATTTTTATCCGAGATCCGGATTCAGATATCCGAAGAGACCAAATCCGGATTCAGATAGTAAAATGTTGGATCCGTCAAAACCGAATCCGGATCCGGCTATCATGATTTTTTAGTCTGGATATCCGGATCCGAAATTTTTATTAATAATTCTTTCAAAAATAGTAATATATATATAAACTAATTTGATTTGTTATATTTTTTATTTTTATAACATTATATCAGTATAAATTTTGTAATAATATACTTATAAATAATTAAAACATTATATTACTTTTATTTTTAAATAATTGTTTATATTTATATATATTTTAATATTAGTTTTATTTATTTTAACGATCCTAATCCGGATCTGGATATTACAATTTTTAGGAGGATTTCGACACACGGATATCCGAAAACCCCAAATCCGGATAAAGATAATAAAATCATAGATTCGCCGGATAAGGATTCGGATCCGAATACCTTAAAATACCTCGGATACCCGATCCGTTCCATGCCTAGTTAAAGGAGTACAAAATTATATTTTCTTATTTGGAAAATATTATCAATGAAAAAAAAGAAAAAAAAGATGAAGACAACAACCATTAAGATTCGAGGGAGAATCATCTCCAATCCAGATAGAATGATGCAGAAATATATTTAGATATATTTCATATATTTTAATTATTTAGTTTATTATTATTATTTTGGTATTAATTTTAATAAGTAGAAATTATCTTAAATTTTTAATAGTTTTAAGGTTATTTGATTTTCATATAAATAAGTTTTTAATGTCTATAATTATATTCAATTTATGATTTAATTAATAAAAAGAAATTTTCTAAAAATGTTTTTATAAACCACCGAGAAGAATATTCTCAATTCTGTTTACAGTAAATCTATGGATTTCAATGAATTCAAAAAGACATTGATTCTTAGGTACTCTTAAATTAAATAAGAATTGTTGTATCTATTTAGCTTCCGCTTCATCAGTTGATATCATAATTGCGTGTCTTTGATTTTTTAATCAAAAAAATTGGGATGTCATGATGATTAGTACTTGCTACACTTTCAAGGGTGTAAGTTTTTGTTGAGAGAGGATACCATGAGATCTATGGTGATCTAATGTGCGATACGTATGCAGATGATGTCTATGTAATCTACTTTATCTTCAAATAAAGTTCCTTTGAAAATCTGAGGTGTACAAACTTTGTGCAAAAACAGATTTATGAAAAATCTGAATACAAACAAATGCAAAAATCGTGCATAGTCAAGTTTCGGAAAAAAAAATCTGCAGAATACGCATAATGAGAAATTCGTGCAGATTTGAGCATTTATGGTTCTAAGAATGCGGCTGAAGATTCGAGTACAATTTTTTCTTGGCCATGAGACTTGATGCAGTATATAATTAGGATAATTACTATTTATTTATATTATTTTTATTTTAATTAAGTAAGGAACATGTGCGATATCGTACGAGAATACATTTTATAAAAGTAAACATGCTCTGTTTTATAAAATAACATTTTACAAAAACTGTTTATAATTGTTTTTGAGAAAATACATATGCTACAATATTATCTTTCATGCAATTATATTACTTTATTGACAACACTAAAAATCTGCATTTTTTTATAAGTTTGGTTGCAGTAAAATTACAAATATGTACCAAATAATATATAGATATATATTATTATTTTGATTAAGTTATTTAAAAATCTTGAAAACAACTGAATAGTTGAAACTAATTATAAAGCACATTCCAATATAATCATTTACTAAATTAGTAAGCTTAACTTATAATAACAAGTCGAATATTTAAATTTGTTTGAAAATATACAAAATGTGTATGGTCTAAAACATAATTATATGGTAATTTTAAAATATTTTATCCCTTAATATATTCTTCTTAGCCTATCACCCACATAATTTTCTTTTCTCATTCATTATTTGTTTTTTCTATAAAGGAAAGTCTTTCCAAAAAAAATTTTTGCTTACAAATTAAGCAGCAAAATTTGGTATAGCATTACATAATACGACTTGGACTTGTGATGCCAATAAAATGTTATGATTTTTAAGATTAATATTCATTAGACTCAGTTACTTCAAAGTAATAAAAAATAAATATTTCAAAATTGTATTTGATGTTTCAACTATAGTTTCATTACCCACGTAATGAGTAAAAAAAAATCATCTTTATCTATGAATTCATTTTCCCCAATAAAGTTTTCAACTTTAATAATAATATTATAAAACTTGGAATTTATATAAAAAAATCCCACCACCATGATCATATAAAGCTCGTCAGTACATATTGTCATTCACCATAAATTAAATTATCAAACCATTTAACAATCTATAGTGTTTGTTGTTAAGTACACAACAATAAGCATGTAATTTAACAAGTAGACTTTACTGTAGAATAGATTGACTAAAATTGATTATTAGTCTTTATCTAATAAAAGACACACATTAGGACATTTTTAATGAATTTATTATTATTAATTATTGTTAATAGCAATAAAATAAATGGGAAAATACAAATACAAACAATTGAAATGTAGATTGAAAACACATTATTTCACATTTTTATGTTTATATTGTTTTGTTTAATTGAACAAATGCATTTGTTAATATATTTATGTATTAAAATGTGAATATTGATGCATAAAAATATTTATTTTTATTTACTATGTAAAATATAATAAATATTAAATGTGTTTGTAACTATTGCAACATAAATTTAAAAAAATATTCTTATTTTTAACAAATAAATATGTCAATAAAAAATAAAATAATTTACAAACTATTCTGTTATTCTGATTGTTGTATTTGACAAGGTATAATTATTTAAACTTTTGTAAATTTATTTGACAAGGTATGCAACTTATTTATTTTCAAGTAGCTTTGTATCAAATTTCATAATTAATATTTATTAATACTTGTACTGTTTCCAAAAGTTGTGAACAAAAATTTATGATAATTGCATCATCTTTTAATTTTTAATATGTTACTATTTAGTATTTTTAAAAGATATTTTTTTCAATGAGTCTAAAACATATTTCATTTTATTTAAGCAAAAAGTAAAATTACACTCATATAAACAAATTAATTGTTATGTGAAATTTAAACTTAACATTTTACTTTTTTTTTTTGAAAGGATACAGTTTGAAAACATTTTTAGTATTCTGAAAGAAGCATCTCTTTACATAAAAAATCCATGAATAAAAAATGCATATTTTCATGTAAATAAAATAAAATTAGATTAAATAGTGATAAAATTGAGAATAATAAAAATAAATACGCATAAAATATTCAATTGTTATATAAAAAAATACTCCATAACTTAAAAGTTATAATCATTTGGCAAAGACACACACACTGAAGTTTCTATACATGTTCAAATTATTAACGTTAACTTAATTTATTAAAAAATATATGTCACTTTGTATAATTTATATTTTTATATAAAACATTTTTACGAATTTTTATGGTTTTGTAAGTCTTCTCAGATACGACTTCATGACTTCTCATATAGTAGATTTTTAAAATATTTTATAATTTTTATAAAAAAAATTATAGGAGAAAATTAAAATTATGTAACTATAAACATTTGTAAATGATATAAATTAAGATCTAGTAAAATTAAAGTGTTTTCAACATAGATGAATGCATATAGTGAGTCATAATATTTTTAGTTTAGGGTTTAATAACATATGGTTTAGTATTGTTTGTATTTTTAAGGTTAGATTTTAAAATCTTAACTTCTAATTTTTTTTTGGACATATATGTATTTAGTTTTATATATATTAAACACTTTTAAAGTTGATTTTAAGTTTATTGAAATATTTGTTGATATTTACTTAGTTATTTGAGTTTACGGTTTAAATGACTTAAGTCTTTTAACAAATAATATACTATAAGACTTATGGGTAAGTCTTCTCGGCAAATAGTAAATTTAAAGTTTAGAAAAATTCCATAAAGTCTTTCCAAACGAATCGAACCTTAAATTTTGCCAAATTACAGTAAACTTAGCAAGATTATTTACCGGACATATAAATAGTATTTTCACTATTTGTTGCTAAAACACAAAAACCTTAACCATCTCTTTTTAAAGGTGATTCTAAAAACGATTTCGGCGATACTCATTTTTCGTTGTCTTCATTGCTGGTAATCTTGTTTCTCCTTCATGTCTGAAGAGTATTTTAGTAAATTAAATTAACTCGTTTTTTTTTTTCAAATCCGAAACCGTTTGTGTTGTTGCTGAACTCATAAGATTTTCATCTTTGTTGTCAAGTTCAATGTTTGACTTAAAGGCGAACCGTTTCGCTGCCATTGAATCCTAAATATTGTAGATTTGTAGTCTGACTTTTTTTTCCCAATCAAGTTTTGCAAATCTGTAATTGATGTTTGTTGTTGACGACCATAATTTCTCCGTTTCCAAATATAAGTTCTTCTATTTGTTCGATTTATTTTGTTTTTTCTTCAAATTTGTAACTATTGGATGTATTAAGGTTTCTCTTTAGGTCTCAAAATCGTGTTAAACGTATATATATATATGGCGATTTAAGTAGTGTTCTTACTAGAAGATTTTTTGGAAGTATTTCAGTAGTTTTTTCATAGAATATTTAGTGGAAGATTTTGTATGCGTGTATCAAATAAAATTTATTGGTATTTATTATATTGAGCTTATACTTTGCTAACAACATATATAGTAATTATGTATCTTTATCCTTTTATATCACGATGCCAACATAACGAAAATCAATTTAATGATGAACTTTTTTGCATCTGGAGCCACTTTCCCACTGTTGAATCAATATAATTCTCGTTAGTCATCATCATGAACATCGTCCTGGACACTCAGTAGATAGATTACATGAAGACAACCTTTTGTAAATTTGATTACCAAAAAAAAAGCTTTTTGTAAATTTGATTACCAAAAAAAAGCTTTTTGTAAATTATTTTGATGAAGTAAAACACCATACCACAACCCAAAGAACCTCTTCTCCTCTTTTTGAGAAAAGAAAAACCAAAGAAGAACTAATATGTATCAAAGAGTGAAAAGCATTATGAAAGTTAGGACTAGGCAAAATATATGTAAATTTTGATTCGGTTTGTTATAATGTTTTGAATCGAACTGGAAAATCTTGACATTTGTAACTTTACAAAGCAAAATCAATATTAATATATATACAATACTTAGAATCAACGAAATAAATCATAAATACTACTATTTTTTAGAATATATATCTGATCTGATCTTTTTATGCATATATACATTATATTTAAAAATTAAATAATTTTATATTTTATGTAAGTTATAATGATTTGTTTATTAAATTGATTATTTTAGTTATTAGAGTTTTAAAAGTTAATAAATTCTTACTTTTGTAATAAATATCATTAGTTTTATTATTTTTATTTTATATATTTTTAATTTATTTAATTACATAGATCAAATCAGAGATCCAGTTAAATAAAATATCAGATATTCAGTACAAGGATATGATCAAATATTAATTATTCAGATGAAATGTATCGAACCATAAATATCTTTAAAAACTCGGATATTCAATTTATATCCATCCCTAATAAAACTAGCCAAGATCTTTGTCACGCCCTCTTATTTTTATTACCTTTTTATTAGAACAATACTATAATAAACAAAATATTAAAAATAAAAAAAGAATGAATAAAATGAATGTTCATTACTAAAAATTAAAACTAAAGAATATATTTTATATTAAAATCATAACAAAATGAAAATAATTAAATAGATCACATAAATCATCATTTTAACATTTCTTATTATACAAAAATGTAATTTTATAATTTCAATGTAATTTATACTTTTAAGCTTGATATTAATTACAAAATGCATTGATCTTACAAAGAGTAATATTTATCTTAAATACTATTGGTTAAATATATGTAATAAGAAAAATGTAAATGTTTAATCAAATTTTTAATCTATGTAAAAAGTATTTGTGTGGAACTATTTGTAAAATGGAGAGAGTATATAGCACTAACGATCAAAAATCAAATAATCCTTTTAAATACAGCTATACAAAACAAGAGATTTTCTATGTATTTAATAGATGATGTTTTAGGATTATTCACACACATTAAAAAAATACTAATTTTTATATTTTATAAATAAAACTATCATTTATTATTTATTTAACCATATTTCTATTAATAATAAAATAAAAGATATAATATTATTGGTCATATAACATTAATTATTAATGAATTTTACAAATAAAATTGAAAATCTCATCTAGTTTAGAACAATAATTTTATAGCATCAAACAATAAAAAAATAAAACGTAAAGTATTGAAAAACGGAGAGAGTGTTCATTTTTGAATATTTTCTTTGAAAATGCAATATGTATCCTTAATATTGGGCATAAAATCTGAAACCCAAAATTCAAACCGAACCTAAACCAAAATACTTAACTTGTTATGCAATTCAAAATGTAAAAATATCTGAATAGGTTTTGTAGGATGATACAAAATATATCTGAACCCGAAATGTTATTAATCAAAACGAATGGATAACCCAAAAATCTAATATTAATAGTCAATATAAATATTTGAAATATGTAAGTATTTCAAATACTCAATTTATATTTATGATGATATGATATATAAAATAAATATTAAAATTTATATACTTAGTTAGTTATAAATAATTATTTCATAATTTACTCGGTGTAATATTAAGTCTACTCTGTCTATAAGATAACGCATATTATTTATAAATGGTATTTCTTTTCATGCTTGATTTATTATTTTATTGTTATTTTATCAATTATATGTGTATTGAATTAATTTATATTCAATTACTTTAAGATTTATTTGTTTTTTGAATATATCCGAGCCAAATCGATATAACATGAATCTGAGAAATAAATGGTTATTTTATAAATTTTAGGATTCATACAATTTGAACGAATCCAAAATATTATTATCCAAACTCATATTAATAAAATATTAGAAAGAAAAGTAAAAGTGTAAACTCCAAAATCTAAAAATTCAAAATACCCAATATAAACCCACATAGATGTGAAACAGCCAGGCTAGTATTTGTTGTCCGGACTTAGGGGGTACCACTGACCAAGATAGTCGCATTTGTTATTTCAGACGCGTTTACAGAAACGTGTTAATATTCAAAGTTTGGTACAACTTTTAACTGTTTATAGCAAACTTACACGTGGCGAAGAAAAAACAATAAACCCCAATAAGTACAAATTATTTTCTCGTCTTCATGCTTCTGACATTGTTTCAGTGACCAAATCAACCACATAGTCCTTTTGTAGGTTGATAACTTGTGTCCATTTATTTGGCCACGTTAGCGTGGATGGAAGCGACTAATTTAATTATTGATGTTAAGGGTAGTTACTATGCACATAGTCCTTTTTGTAGGTTGATAACTAGACATTCAGGGTAGTTACTATGCCCATCGCCAAAAAAGAACTTTAAATTCTATAAGGAATTAAAATAAGAATATTTATTTTAGACTCTTTATAACATTTTATTATCACAAAACCATATATGACTGATCGCATCACATTTTGAGTGTGATTAGTTAAGTAGTGGAGTAAAATGGTAAAAATAATAAAGTGGAAATGGAAGAAATGAAAATTAATAAAGTTGGAGTAATTCTTTTCATCTCATAATTTGGAAAAATTAGAGTAAATAGGCTGAAAAAATTACCACCTACTCTCTTTTTTTGAGCAAATTTTTTTTTCACCTACTTTATTTTACTCTAATTATACTATACAGTCACACATTTTGTCAATTTCTCAACGCCCAGCAACTTCTTAATTGATGTCACTTGATAGAATGATGGGACGAAACGACTTCCCGTAAAACCGGATCCACACTGCCCTACAACAGCAGAGTATTTAATACTGAGGATAATATTAAACAATTTGTGCATCATTAATCTAAGAAAATGATTATGGTTCGAGTTATATCAATTTATATAAGCTTGACATAAGTCAAATAGCTAACTTCGTTAGTTAATACTTAGTAGACTCGATATACTTGCACACGTTTCTTCTTTGCAATTTGTTTACGTTTCCTTTGTGATTACTTTGATCGAACTTTTTTTTTTCTTTTCTACTTTGATCGATTTTGTTTACGAAGCTCCATATTCTATTGTTTTATAGTATCACAGATAATTTATTTGACTGGATCCCACCGCGTAGTTAATTATCGGGATATTTAAAGTCACACCGTCCACTTTTAAAAGAGAACATAAGTCTAGACACCTACTCCCTTCATTCCTTACAATATCTAATAAGTATATTTTGATGTTTTCACACATATTAGAAAAATACAATAATTATACATCGTTTTTAGAAATTATCAAATTTCAATGCATTTTAACTAATAATTTTTTAATTAATTTTATTAAAATTTACAATTTTGTATAAAAAACATAGAAATACATTTTTATGAAACAATTTATTTTTCTAATAAATACTATATTTGGACAGACAATCTACCAATATACACTTATTTACATTAGATGGTGTCTGATCTCTATATATATATACACACACACACACAAAGCCCTTGTTTCTCTTATCTTCATTTTGATTATTTCATAAGCCTCTCACATCTCCACTCAATTTCCTCCTCAAGTCTTGTATACAACCAAACACTTTTTTTTTTTTTTTTGGTTTCTACTTGTTGTTGTTAAAACTTTATGGATGTGTCAAATGAGACGACGGAGAGAACCGATCTTTGGCGACCGTTGGTGGATCAAAAACCTCCGTCGGACGTCGGACTCGAGAGTGTTTTAACGGAGAGTAGCCTTCCTTACCGGAGGCGCGTGTACTTAGGCGCGTGTATAGAAATGAAACTACTTTTTAGCTTAGCACTTCCGGCGATACTTGTCTATATAGTCAACATTGGAATGAGTGTCTCCGCACGAATCTTTGCCGGACATATTGGCGGTAAGGAACTTGCCGCCGCTTCCATTGGAAACAGCTGCTTCAGTCTATCCTATGGCCTCATGGTACGTTGAGTTTTACGTATGTTGGGGACATGGTGATATTATTAAAGAATTTAGTAATTATTTTTCCTTTTAATTGTTTTTGACAATTTCCAACCACCACACCAAACACACTAAATTTGGTGTAATTTTATTTACAACGAAACATTAAAATTTATATATCTCACTAAATTTGTTATAAATTTATAGCACTATTTATTACTCTAAATATTAAATAATATATTTTATTTTTTTCTCTTTAATTATAAAGTTTTAATTAATCTTAACTTATAGTAATACCATAAATTTTATACTTTATTTATATTTTAGTTAATAATATAATTAAATAATTATTAGTAACTACATTAAGTTGTAACATAATAAAAATGATTTTCATTAAAAATGTATAATATTTTAGTTTTAACTAATATTTTAAATAAAATAAATAAATAATTAAATAAATAAATATATAAATTAACATCAAATTTAGTGTCGTGGAGATACTTTTAGTGGTATAGAGAAGAAATAAGTATTGTATCAGTTTAGATGTCAGTAACCTCGTTTAGTGTGTTGATATTTGAGTTTTATGAGTAAGACTATCTCCATATGGTTAGAGTTTTAGAGCATCCATATTGATGAGCTTTTGAACATGTTCTTAAAATTAAAATAAATAAAAATAAATGAAAAATAGGAAAGAGAAGAGAGTGATGCTCTCGTTTGAGAGCATTTTGAGAGAGTGTTCTTACACATGTCAACTTATTAATAGTTATATTTATTAAAAAAAACACAAAATTGAAATGTTAATATTTTATATTTGTTAAGAGCCTTATATGTGTTCTATTGTCGATAATGCTCTTAGGGGTTTAAAGCATGTAACTGTAATGATACTTCTATCATATATCCTTTTCTGGTTTTTATATCCATATTTTTTTCTTTGTTTTCTCTTTACCATTTAATGATTTTGTACAACTTTATTAAAAAAAACACAAAATTGAAATGTTAATATTTTATATTTGTTAAGAGCCTTATATGTGTTCTATTGTCGATAATGCTCTTAGGGGTTTAAAGCATGTAACTGTAATGATACTTCAATCATATATCCTTTTCTGGTTTTTATATCCATATTTTTTTCTTTGTTTTCTCTTTACCATTTAATGATTTTGTACAACTTTATTTTAAAAAATTAATTTCTCAACTTATCTAGCAATAATATTTACAAAAATAAAGTATCTGACCATAAATATTAATAGAATATATTATGTGTCACCATTTAATGATTTTGTGCCATTTCTTAAGGATGACAGCCTGTGACCATGCTTTTTAAAATCCTATTATAGGATATACTCCCGCCGTTCTTTTATATGTAAGTGATTTTAGTTAAAAATATCAATATCAAAAAGTTTATTATTTTGTAAAAATAACATTTAATATATAATTTCAATTAATAATAAAAAATCATATATTATTTGATTGGTCATACAATATCTAATTAATGTATTTGAATTATGTAAATATTTTACATTGTGAAATATTTTTTTAAGCTAAAATTACCTATATATTGAAACAAGAGGAGTGCTTTTTTTACTATCTAATGATACTGTACAATATACTCTGTTGTTTTCTTATAAAATGTTTTCAAAAGCATTTTTTTCAAGTTTCAATTTGTATTATTTAACTTTTTATGAATATTTATATCTTGTAGGTCCTGGAAAATAGAGTACAGCTTATATAATTTTTCTTCATTTTCCAATAAATCTAGAATAATAATTTCTTTAACCAGTATTTGACTTGAAAAAACAAGTTGTGGAATTGAATTATGTATTAGTGCGTTAAAATATTGAATTATAATTCTTAGTAAGAAAAAAACGCACATTGTTTTTTTAAATGGTTTGGCTACAACTTTGTCATTATGCTGAATAATACATTGGCCCTGATTGGTAATTTTGTGGAATTACGTTTTAAACGCGCTTTTACGAGGATTTTACTAATTAACAAAAGTTTCAAAATAAAGAAAAAACGTAAAATTGCAGATATACATTTTTGCTGACAAAAAAAAAATAAATAAAATTATTAGTTAGAAAGGTAAATTTTAGTAGATTGTTTATAAAACCAACACTTTCATATTATTAAATTATATGCTAATCTTATTTTATAATTTTAAATATATAACAATACATTTTTAATGATAGATAGTAACTTTGTAAATAAATTTATACTATAATTTGTTTTATAATACTATAAAATGTGAATATAGTATTAAAACGTATTGACATATAAGTTAAATATTTATAACAATAACTAAAATGCTTTTTTATAAATTTTAGTTATTTTCATATTTTTGTAATAGTTGGTTTAGTTATTGATATTTGTTTTTTTCTTATAACAAAATGAATACCATATAAAATACTTTGATCAATTTGACATATATTTCATCATGTCACAAATTTTTTAAAAAATCATAATTTAATTATTAAGTTTAACTATTTTTTTTTTGCGATTCTACAATTAAGTTGATGGAAACTTTTAAAATTTGTGATGATTACCTATCCAAGCCATTGTTTGATAGAAACTTGGGAAGCATATTTGACCATTTCAACTTCGTTTTTAACAGTTAGGTATGGGAAGTGCAGTTGAGACTCTATGTGGACAAGCATACGGAGCACACCGTTATGACATGCTTGGGATCTATCTCCAGAGAGCAACGATCGTTCTCGCTCTGGTTGGTTTGCCTTTGACACTACTATACACGTTATCTTACCCGATTCTAGTCCTATTAGGCGAGCCCAAAAGCGTGTCATACATGGCTTCCTTGTACATAGCTGGGCTTATTCCTCAGATCTTTGCTTACGCCGTTAACTTCACGGCGCAAAAGTTCCTCCAGGCCCAAAGCGTGGTGGCCCCAAGCGCTTACATCTCAGCCGCCGCTCTTCTCTTACAGATCTCGCTCACGTGGATCACCGTTTACGTGATGGGCTTAGGTCTTATGGGCATAGCTTATGTTCTGTCCATCTCTTGGTGGGTTATAGTTGTGGCTCAATCTGTGTATATTATGAAGAGTCAGAGGTTTAGACACACGTGGACTGGTCTTAGCTGGAGATCGTTCCAAGGTCTTTGGAGCTTTTTCAAACTCTCTGCTGGTTCCGCTGTGATGATCTGTTTGGAAATGTGGTATTCGCAGATTCTAGTTCTTCTTGCTGGTCTACTTGAAAATCCTGCTCTATCTCTAAATTCTCTCTCCATCTGGTAAGTCCATTATAATTATCTTGATTTTTTTGTTAATCGTAAAATATTTTTATTAAAAAAAAAAAGGATAAGGACAAGCATTGATTTTAATTTCGACTTGATACTGAACTGGATTACTCTTTCTGTCACCTATTAGATTAATTAACAGTGTTTGAACCATGAGTCAACAAATTAATAAATTATAATATATATTATAGATAATATTATTAATTATTGAAAAACAATATCAGTATTTCATTTTAATTTACAAAAATAACAATTAAATATTTAAACTTTATTTTTGTTTTAGTTTTCATACGTCATGAAAAACAAATTATTTGACTATTTTGACGCCAAACTGGAACTTTGTCTAAAATCTAAGATAATAAATAACTAATTAAAATTTATTATAAATTAATTTTTAAATTTAAATAAATATAAATATAAACTTATAATAGATTATTAAATTGTCATATGAGTAATTTATGTTTTTTCTTTTACCATTTCCTCACTTTCTTTGAATGACATAGTAAACATTTCTTCAAAATGAAGATAATTATAACTTAAAAAGTTTATTCAATTTTATACATTAATATCAATTTTTTAGATTTTTACAGAGTTAATCAGTGCTGTATCCCAGGTTAATGGTGAATTTTTGGGGTTTTATCAAATTTTTAATTGACGGTTTTTATTAAATTCGAGCTTCAGGTTTATTCTCAAGTCCGATTCGGGTATGAAAAACTGTGGACAAAGTCAATATTTTATAGTTTTGTATACATATGGAAACTTTCTTACCTAATGATGTGCCAGATACAAGATCTTTTATTTATATAAAAATTATCGAGAGATGGAGACTGCAAAAGACTACTTTAGTTAAATCACTTACTTTTTCTATCATTAGAGTTTCACTACTAGGATTTTCTATACATACATGTATTGCTGAAACTTAAATATAATTAGATAGAGACAAGTAGTTTTCTTAACGTTTTTTTTTTTTGTTGTTGTTGTTGTTGTATTTTTCTCTTTGTAGTATGTCTATTTCAGTATTATCATTCATGCTGTCCGTAGGCTTCAATGCCGCTGCAAGGTTAGTAGTTACTTAATTATTTAAAAAAAAAAAAATTCACTTGGAATAATTAGCCAACTTTGGTGAAACTGAAACATTAATTATGACAGTGTTCGGACAAGTAATGAACTTGGAGCAGGGAATCCAAAATCGGCGTTATTCTCTACATGGATGGCAACTTTTGTATCTTTCGTGATCTCCATCGCGGAGGCACTCGCGGTAATGGTGTCACGTGATTACGTCAGCTACATTTTCACGGCGGACGCTGAGGTGGCTAAAGCTGTCTCTGACCTCTGCCCGTTTCTCGCCGTCACCATTATCCTCAACGGAATCCAGCCCGTCTTGAGCGGTATGGTATATACATACATGCAATTAATTAATTTTTAACTTAAACCGGAGAAACCAGAGTACGTCAACCGAACCGGGCTAAGTAGTACTCGGTTTTGCAGGAGTGGCCGTTGGATGTGGATGGCAAACATTCGTGGCATATGTGAATGTTGGTTGTTACTATGTTATTGGTATTCCTGTTGGCTGTATTCTAGGGTTCACTTTCGATTTTCAAGCCAAGGTTCTGTCTTTTCTTTTTACATTAAAATATTAATATTTCTCTGTAAATAACATATGCTTGTGTTAGTAAATGTAATTTGATGTGAATCATGTACGTGTTGATAGGGAATATGGACCGGTATGATTGGAGGTACCCTCATGCAAACCTTCATCTTACTTTACGTCACGTATCGAACAGACTGGGATAAAGAGGTACGTAACTGTTAGTCATATCATATTATATTATTGTCTTAAAATCATATATGATAATTTAGCTTTTGATTTCTGTGTCAAAATCATTAAGGTGATTATTGTTCTTCAATGATTCAGGTGGAAAAAGCGAAAAAGCGATTGGATATGTGGGACGATAAGAAGTAGCCCTCTTCAATATTAAACTTTTCCACCAGATTTTTTTTTCTTTTTCTTTGAAGAAACGATTTTGGCCATCCGTTAATGTAGTTTTCAACTCTTCCTCCAGGAAAGCGAGCTCTTGGAAACAAGTGGATATATTCAAATAAATATCATGCTAATGGACAATTGGAACGAAGGAAAGCTCGTCTTGTGGTTCTTGGTAATAATCAGAAAGAAGGTGAAGACTTCACCGAGACATTCGCCCCCGTCGCCAAACTATCTACTGTTCGTATTATCCTTAAGTTAGCAGCAGCAAACAATTGGTTAGTCCATCAAATGGACGTTAGTAATGCGTTTTTACATGGCGATCTAGAGGAAGAGATTTACATGAAACTCCCACAAGGTTTTACAAGTACGGACCCAACTAAAGTCTGCCGCCTAAAGAAATCCTTATACGGTTTACGCCAATCACCAAGATGTTGGTACGCCAAGCTCACACACGCATTAGAGAAGTTCGGGTTCTCACACGACTATGCTGATCATTCCTTGTTTTCTAAGATACGAGGGTCTGTTATTCTTCACATCCTGGTTTATGTCGACGACTTCGTGATCACCTGCAATAATGCTACAGCACTACAAGAATTTAAGGATTATCTTCAGCAATGCTTCCGTATGAAAGACCTTGGGAAACTAAAATATTTCCTTGGAATAGAAGTTGCTCGTAATGACTCTGGTTTTTACTTGTCTCAACGCAAGTATGCTCTCGATATTATTACTGAAACCGGGTTGTTGGGATCCAAGCCGTGTTATGTACCAGTGGAACTCAATCATAAGCTCGCTGAAGTCACCGGACCTCTTGCTAATACACAACAGTATCGAAGACTGGTTGGCCGATTGATATACTTAACAAACACTCGCCCGGAACTTGGATATATAGTCCATATATTATCTACTTTTATGCAGAAACCTCTCTTACCTCATTGGGAGGCTGCTCTACGTGTCGTCCGCTACCTCAAAGGCAGTCCAGGACAAGGCATTTTCTTGAAAGCTAATGATTCACTTCAGATCAGTGCATATTGCGATTCCGATTGGTCTTCCTGTCCGGCAACTAGACGATCTATCAGTGCATATATTATTTTTCTGGGCGACTCTCCAGTCATATGGCGAGCAAAGAAACAAGACACAGTCTCCTTATCTTCGGCAGAGGCAGAGTATCGCGCCATGTCAGAAACAGTTAAGGAATTAAAATGGTTAAAGGAGCTCTACACGTCCTTCCGCATGTCACATCCTGCTCCAATGCGACTGTTCTGTGATAGTAAGTCCGCTATCTACATTGCGGCTAATCCAGTTTTTCACGAACGTACGAAGCACATTGAACGAGATTGTCATCATGTGCGTGATGCTGTAAAGACGAAATTAATTACTACTGAACATGTTACCTCCAAGAACCAGTTGGCGGATATCCTTACCAAAGCTCTACCTCGTACATTATTTGAAGATTTGTTGTCCAAGTTGGGAGTTCGAAATCTCACACTTCCAACTTGAGGGGGAGTAATGTGATAACTACAAAGTTATTTAGATAAGTCCTACTAGGATTATGATATACTTGATATAAGTCCTTCTTGGTTTAGGCTATTCTCACGTTGTATATAAAGAGGCTATTGCCATCTACATCAATAACACATTCTATTTACAAGATCTTATAAGGTGATTATTGTTCTTCAATGATTCAGGTGGAAAAAGCGAAAAAGCGATTGGATATGTGGGACGATAAGAAGTAGCCCTCTTCAATATTAAACTTTTCCACCAGATTTTTTTTCTTTTTCTTGGAAGAAACGATTTTGGCCATCCGTTAATGTAGTTTTCAAATTTTATTATTCGTTACTACTATTGGTGACAACATTCAATTATTTATTCTGGAATCATGATGTATTGCTAAAGTAACTTGAACAATGAGCATCAATGCACTTCCACGCAATATTTACTCTTTCGCTATTACATTAAACAATATATATATGTTGTTCATTTGGTTGTCATATCTTCTATGTGACTAGTCGCTGAATTTTTTTTAATTTTTAATCGGTGAACTTTTTAAACAAAATGAAATAACGACTGATCATTGGTCGTGCAATCAGTCACACGTCAGTAAAACAAACAATAAATAACGAACAACGAATTGCGGCTTGCAACGATCTTAAAACAAGTTCATAGTTGATTTATAGAATATAAAATCCTATCAGTAAAAAGAAAACCCTACATCAACTTTCTTTTCCGATTCTAATAAATATATGATGTTGTTGTATTGGATAACTTTTCTCAAGTGTTATACTCCTTCTGTTTCATTGTTTCATATTAATTGTAGTTCTAAGTTTATGCACACAAATTAAGAAAACATTTAATTTTATATATTTTCAAAATAAAAATACTATTACCAAATACACCTAACCATATATCAACCAATAGAAAATAGAGTAAAGAGTATTACCAATAAATTTTGCATCGAAAACCGAAACGACATTTATTTTGAAACAAAAATTCTACTTCAGAACGACAAGTAATTTGAAACGGAGGGAGTACTTTTACTGAGAGAGAATTCAACTTGTTTCCCACTGGTTGTGTATTACCACTCCGTATCATTTTAAGTGGTGTTTAAGTTTTTTTCACAAAGATTAAGAAAATGCAAATTTTAATGTAATTTATCTTAGTAACATAAAATAATATTAGTTCAACCAATAAGAAAAATATGTAGTATTTTGTGATTAGTTACAAATTTCAAATGACATTAAATTTTATCTAAATTGTGAAAAAATCACTTATTATAAAAAAAATAAAAATATTTAAATATCACTGAAAGTGATACAGAGGAAAGAGGAAGTAAAAAATAGCATTGGTAGACAAATGAAATATAAAGCTGGTAACTTAACCGTTTGAATCGGTAGAGTGGAGTTTTAAACAGAAAATTAAAACCACAGGTGCATTTGTATATGTAGCACATAAAGTTGAATCCACTGTGAATCAAATAGTATATTACTGCTAAATTTGAATTTATCATGGATTTCTAATTTAAATTAACTTAACAATAAGTGGAATGATTCTACTTTTTATATATATCGATGTGGGATTTTAACATTTCCCTTTCGAGCTGAATGGCTTCTATTGGTCATTTTCGTACTGAATCCCATTTTAAGACTAATATTTATTCTGGCAATCTTTTTTAAGTCAACAAACCATAATACAATGTCAGATTTGAGTTTATCATGAATTTTTAACTTAACAAACTGAGGATAAATGGATTTACCACCTTCCTTCAAATATTGTTGTTCCTTTTAAATTTCCGATGTGCAATACAAAGTCTAAACAAACGTCTATACATAGTTATACAGTTTCTCTTACTTGAAATTTATAATTAATAGGAGTATTGAACTTGGATTCTGATCCCGTTCAGTACATTTAGTTGGGTTATCTACAAAAACAAATATTCCATCAAAGGAGACAATTGTGTTGGCGATGGTGTGGATCGCCTTTCCTGTCAGACCTAAATGCCTGAAACCTAGTAGACAAACGCAGTTACATATTGATTGTTTGTTGTTGTTCCTCACCACGCAGTTAATCATTCAAAGAGGATACCAAGACAAATTGTGAGTGACTATTAATAACAACAGTGAAGGTCAGAGATCCAATTAATGATGGGTTGTACTAACTAAATAGGTATTTATGTAAGCTCTAGTATGGTCAACGCAATAAAAAAAAAAAAAAATTAGTCAACGAAATAAAACGCTTCGTAAAGCACTAAAGCATCACCGACTTTAATTAATTCAGCGGAAAGATTCAATGTATCTGGCTCATGTTCACAATCTTACGGCTTATTCCACCATTTCACACAACCATTTTTCCCTTTCTCATAATGACATAATGTAAAAATGTATTTATGTTTTGACCAAGAGTCCCCTTGTTTCGAAAGAAAAACATAATACTCCCCCTGTTTCACAAAGAGTGTCGTTTTAGAGAAAAATTTTCGTTACAAAATAAGTGTCGTTTTAGGATTTCAATGCATAATTTATTGATTTTATTTTTCAGTTTAATTTTCTATTGGTTGAAATAAGATTAGGTGTATGGGTAATGATGTTTTTCTATAGAAAATATGCAAAATTAAATGTTTTCTTAATCTGTGTGCAAAAACCTAAAATGACACTTATTATGAAACAGAGGGAGTATCACTTTAACATATTTTACACAGATTAACAATAATTAAAATATATTTATATTTTTGTTAATTACACATATTTAATTAATACTCCCTTAGTTTCAATTTAATTATCGTTGTAGAGGAAATTTTTTGTTTCATAATAAGTGTCGTTTTATAGTTTTAATCTAAAATTTATTAAGAAGATTTTCCAGTTTTTTTCCTTCTATTGATCGAAATATGGTTATGTGTATAAGTAATTATGTTTTAATTTTGGAAATATATAAAATTATGTATTTTATTAATATGTGTGCATAAACCCATAACGATAATTAAAATAAAACAGAATGAGTAATATTTAAAATAAATAATATTATTTATAAAACTAATATATTTGTAATTAATAATAAATTTAAAATAATTATAAATTGCATTGTAATTGGTAAATGACATTCTTTGTATAACAAAAAGGAATATTAAAGTGATATTGTTTGTGAAACAGATTGAGCATAATTAACAATGATCACTACATTATTCCTTGCTGATTAGCACAAACATATATGTATGAAAACATTTCAAGTGCTATATAATGATGGTCTATTCAATGATAGCTCAATGACGTGCTCAACATAACATATTTACTTTGTTGGTAAACACGAAAGTTTGATGTATTGATGATATGTAATTGGTCACAACTAATTATTTTGATATGGATTGTAGTAGTCTAAACTGTGCAAGAGTTTGTATAATAGGTTGGTCTCCGACTTAAGGAACATGGTTAGGGCATCTCCGACTCAAGGAACATGGTTAGGGCATTTCCAATTCAATTCCATTTTTTTCTCTATTTTAGAGTAAAAGTGAATATGAAGTAAACATTGTTCCAACCCTACTCAATTTTTCATTCTATAATGAAGTTTATTCCATAATGGAGTTTACTCCATAAATAGAATAATCTATTTTTTGTTTGTTTTTTTTATTCCATTATGGAGTGAAAAATGAAGTGGAATTGAAACATTTTTACTTCATAATCACTTTTACTCAATTTTAAAGGAAAAAATAGAATTTTACACTGAAAATGCTCTTAAAAAACATGCTGAGTAACCGAAAAAATCTCTAAGTCAAAGAGTTATGTAATCAATTTTTAATGCGTCGTTCCATATCACCACAAAACACCAGATCTAGAACTGATTTCATCAGTAGTTTTGACGGACAACAGACATACTAGATTAGTTCGATCTTTATGGACCAGAAACTTAATAACTCATATTCATAGGCTAGACTACTAAACCATGTCAAAATATGAGAATTAAGATCCTTATATTTGATAATAATTCTAATCCGTAAACTTAATACATATTTCACACGATCCATATCTCCTAAGAAAAAGTGATAATACACCATTGATGAGGTTTTATTCAATATATGATACGGAAAATAAAATAATTAATTCTGAAAAAACATTCAAACGTGGATAGCAAAGAGAGGAGGAAGATCAGAGACGTTCCGAGAAGATGAACATAAGAAATAACGCCTAAGAGATTTAAGGAAACGTGGCATAAGATCACTATATTTATTCGCCATTACACAACTCTTCCTTAGCTTCCTAAGCTTCTTCCCAATCTTCATTCTCATTCCCACCACTCTAAACGAAGACGTTCTGATCAATATACTTCTCTTCTGTTGTCGTCTTAATGTCTCTGTGTCGGCTCGTAGGAGAATCTTTTGGATCAGAAACTGAGCTCTTCTGTGGATCATCTCACTAGGATCTTCTTTCTCTATCTTTGCGTATTCGTTTGGAATCCTCATCATCGCCATTTTTGGAGCTGTGGAGGTGAAGCTTTACTTTTTGTTTGGACTAAGTTAAGGTAATACCATCAGGATCATTGGTACGTACATTATATAGGCACATACTGTATGTGGGGATTTTATATTGTTTGACCATATGAGCATTACATGTGGACTCTCCATTATTCCAGTTGGTTCATGCACATGTATTACAACAAGTTATTTATTTATTTTATTTTCTTTTGTCATCTGCAACAAGTTTATATAACTAGGTGATAAATAATTTCGAAGCAAATTGGAATTGTAAGTTTCATATATTTTAATTAAGAATTTGAACAATTTTACAACTATGAATTAGCAACTGCTAACCATATCTTTTCTCATATTTATTATTACAAATCACACATTTGTTTATTGATAAAAAAATATATAAATTTTAATTTTCTTAGACTTGGATTCAAATTTTAGCTTTAATTTACAAGCGGACTGTTTTCAGTAGGTTATCAAAAAGCTAATTCTGTAAACAATTAACTTGATGTAAGCCAATTTTAATGTACAAGTTGCCTGTTTTTCAATTAGTTATTTTAAATAGCTAAATTTTGTAAACAATTACTTGATGCATGTGAAAACACAGGGTCATTATGAAATCTCTAGTTTTTTTTTTTTTTTTTTAAATCTTCTTTGAGTTTCAGGAAAGTTTCTAAAATTTTAGAAATCCACCCGAGATTAGCAGTATTACTTTTAAAATTTTCTAGTATGGATGGTAATATTGGATTTGTAACATTTTACCTCACGATGTATCTTTTAGTGTAATCAATACTAGTGTGTGCTATGATGGTTTTTGGCTACTAGAGAATAAGAGAACAAGACAATGCATGTCACTGTTTTTAGCAAAACGCCTCAGTCAAATCTCCTTCAGTTGGTTGGCATGTTTTTCACTGTTTTTGCCATGCCTAACAAAATGTAGTTTATAAGCTTTTAGCTTGCAAACTCTTTTCATTTCACGCCAAAAAAGAAGAAGAAAAGACAATGCATGTCACCTTGAAATCAAATGGCTTTGGGGAAACCAACAACGCGTTTTAATTTACACTTATGGAGCTCTAAAGAACACATGTGGGCACAAAGTTGAGTACTTGCTATTTTCTATATACTTGATATTCAATTTGGTTTGTATAAATAGTAAAATTTTAAATTTATACTTAGTTTGTTTAAATGAGTACCTGCAATTTCAAATACTTAAAAAATGGTAGACTTACAGGTTATTTGTCTTGCTTTAAAAATTGTTATTTGTAAACTACTTACAAATTACTTGATAATCATTAATAATTTATTTGATAATTTGTTTAAATCAAAACTAAATAACTTTAGTATTTGTAAAGATATTTCATTGTTTTCTATGTTTTAGTTAATTTGGGGAACCCAATATATAAAGGATAAAACTCCAACATACTTATAGAAATATATCACTTATGTTTAATTTACTTATAGAAAAAAATATAAATAAGTTATTTTATTATGATTTAAGAAAATATATATATTTGTTTATTATTAAAAATGAGTAACAAGTCAAATAATCACAAATAGTTACTTTTTGTTTTAATACTTAATACTTATTTTTAATTGTAAATAATTTAAATAAATTATTTGATATTTTAATTTGATCAGACTTAATACCTGATTTTACGGAATAAATACTGACCAAGTAGCAAAGGATAATAAGTAATTGTGCCAATTGCTACTTATGGAGCTCTAAAGAACAGCATGTAAATGTAATTCATGTAATTCATATTCGTTTTTGGTGAGCCTAACTCTTTAGACTTACGCACATTCTCATCACTGCTAAGACGAACAAGTCACGCATTCATTTTTTTACCACCCAAACATGCTCTAGATAGACAAAAGTAAGATTTTATCTGTTAAATTTGATTTGATTTAGTATTATTTTAATTTGATCTGAATAATTTAAATATTCATAAATTTTTAAAATAAATTAAATATTAAAAATTAATATCCATTAAAAACGAATCAAATCACAAATATTATTAATTTTAACATACACTTTTATTAATTTTATTCATACAACTACTTATACAAATATTAAATTAAAAATATAAAATCTTTATAGAAAACTACAATTTTTCTATAAACATTTATTTTATAAGAATTTTTTTATTAATTTTTAAGATTTATATGACATATAGTTTTACTAATTTTTATTTTTTATTTTATATTATAAAAATATTTAAAAATATAAATTTTTATATTTTTATATTTAGTTATATTAAACAATATGGATCAAATATTCGTAAATGTCAGTGAATATTCATAAAGTAAATATGCATAATTTTTCAGATATCTAGAAAATTGAATATTCATATTTTTCTAAAATAAAAAAAAACAAAAAAAATTAGATATCTTTGAATTGCAAAGAAATCACAAATATTAAAAATATGATAATATTTGATCCGTGCCTACCTCTAAATAAAAGCAATGTTCTCCCATTTTCACAAAAAAATGTTTTTTTTTTTACTTTGAACAAGCCTAATATACATTATAACTTTTACAAATAATTCAGTTTTTCAATTCATTACGATAGATTTTTTGAAAATGATATTGTTTGTGAAACAGATTGAGCATAATTAACAATGATCACTACATTATTCCTTGCTGATTAGCACAAACATATATGTATGAAAACATTTCAAGTGCTATATAATGATGGTCTAGTCAATGATAGCTCAATGACGTACGTGCTCAAGATAACATATTTACTTTGTTGGTAAACACGAAGTTTGATGTATTGATGATATGTAATTGGTCACAACTAATTAATTTGATATGGATTGTAGTAGTCTAAACTGTGCAAGAGATTGTATAATAGGTTGGTCTCCGACTCAAGGAACATGGTTAGAAAACGTGCGAGTAACCGAGAAAATCTCTAAGTCAAAGAGTTATGTAATCAATTTTTAATGCGTCGTTCCATATCACCACAAAACACCAGAGAACTGATTTCATCAGTAGTTTGACGAACCTACTAGATTAGTTAATGTTTAGAATTTGTTTACAATCTATTCTATCTTTATGGACCAGAAACTTTATAACTCATATTCATAGGCTAGACTACTAAACCATGTCAAAATATGAGAATTAAGATCCTTAATTATACTTCCTCCGTTTCGCAAATAGTGTCGTTTTAGAGAAAAAAAATTGTTACAAAATAAGTGTCGTTTTAGGATTTCAATGTATAATTTATTGATTTTATTTTCCAGTTTAATTTTCTATTGGTTGAAATATGATTAAGTGTATGGGTAATGATGTTTTTTTATAGAAAATATACAAAATTAAATGTTTTCTTAATATGCGTGCAAAAACCTAAAACGACACTTATTATGAAACAGAGAGAGTATTTGATAATAATTCTATCCGTAAACTTAATACATATTTCACACGATCCATATCTGCTAAGAAAAAGTGATAATACACCATTGATGAGGTTTTACTTTGAACAAGCCTAATATACATTATAACTTTTACAAATAATTCAGTTTTTCAATTCATTACGATAGATTTTTTGAAAAGAAGAAACATATATATTTCTGTACTAAACCAAAAAGAATAGTTATTTTTTTGGGGTGTGTTTGAAGGATAGAAAAATAATAATATTACCAAACTATGAAATTAAATAAACCTCGACTGCCTTGTTCAACCTTGCTCTGCGCCGCGCCTCGTACCCTCACTGAGACTCCCTCACCCTATAGCGTCTTTCCTCGCAGGTTAGCTTCCTAATATTATGCCCTGTGGCTGTGATTGCATCTCAAAATCTAAACTTTCTCTGTAAGTATAGTGTCAATCTTAGCAGTACAGAGATTTGATAAACCCACTAGAAACCTTTAACCTAGATTCCCCAGATATCAATCGAAACTAGCTCTGAGTGTTGAGGAACCGAATCTCCAATTGCTTGTTCCTTAAACCCTTGATTCTACCCTCTCTGATCTTCCTAGGGTCAATCTCTGTGTGAAGGTTGATACTTTGTTTGTCTATGTGTAAAGGTTGATACTTTGTTTGTTTCTGCTCACTCAAAGTTGTGATCTTTTTGTCTGGTCAGGGTAAGAGTTTCATCCTCCACTTTTACCAATGCAAAGCTTGTAACTTTGAAGTCTTGTGCAGCTAAGTTGCACCTGTGTTCTTCAATGGCCACCTCTGACCACCGAGACGAAAGCCCTACAAAACCGAACAAGAAGAAGAAGGCAAGCCACAGCCAAGAAAAGAACCTCCTTGTCAGTCTCCATTCATGTTCCAAGTCCAAAAACCTCTCAGCTGCGTTATCTCTTTATGATGCAGCCATCACTTCTGGCGACGTCAGCCTCAGCCAGCAACACTTTCAGTCCCTTCTTTACCTCTGCTCAGCTTCCCTTAGTGACCCATCTCTTCACACACTTGCCATTGACCGTGGCTACCAGGTTTTTCAACGTATGGTTGGTTCTGGGGTTAGTCCTAATGAAGCATCTGTCACTTCAGTTGCTAGACTAGCTGCTGCCAAGGGTGACGGTGATTATGCTTTCAAGGTTGTCAAAGACATTGTTGCTGTTGGTGGCTTATCAGTCCCACGTCTGAGAACTTATGCTCCGGCTTTGCTCTGTTTCTGTGAGAGATTGGAAGCTGAAAAGGGCTACGAAGTTGAAGAGCACATGGATGCTTCAGGTATCGCGTTGGAGGAGGTGGAGATCTCGGCTTTACTGAAGGTAAGCGTTGCCACGGGAAGAGAGAACAAGGTTTATAGATATTTGCATAAACTAAGGGAGAGTGTTGGCTTTGTTAGTGAAGAAACTTCAAAAATTATTGAGGAATGGTTCTGTAGTGAGAAAGCTAGCGAGGTTGGTAATAGTGGGATTGAGTTGCTTAGAGCAGCTGTTTTGAAGAATGGGGGTGGATGGCATGGTCTTGGTTGGATTGGGGCAGGCAAATGGATTGTGAAGAAAGGTAATGTTAGCCCTGATGGAGAATGTTTGAGCTGCGGTGAGCATTTAGCTTGTGTAGATACCAATGAGGTAGAGACTGAGAATTTTGTAAATTCTTTGGTGGCTTTGGCTGTGGGGAGGAAGGCGAAGATGAACTCATTTGAGTCAATGGAGGACTTCAGCGAGTTTCAGGTTAGTGAGAAACTAAGGTTTTCTATTTTTGATGTAATGTAGGTATCTTTTATTGAACAAGAAGATGTACTTATCTTGAACATCTTACATTTTGCATTATGTTCCAAGTTTTGTTTTTTTTTTTGTAACCATTTTTGGCAGGAGTGGCTTGAAAAGCATGGAGATTATGAAGCTATTCTAGATGGAGCAAACATTGGGCTCTACCAACAAAATTTTGTAGATGGTGGTTTTAGTCTACCACAGGTCTCATCAAATCTTCTTCCTTTGCATATTTGTTTTTAAATACATTCTGGTGAATACTGACACAATGCACAATGGTGTAAAAGAGCAGCTTGAAGCTATAGTGAAGGAACTTTACAGTAAAAGTGGTAATAAAAAATGGCCGCTGATTCTCTTGCACAAGAAACGGGTCAATGCGCTTTTAGAAAACCCTAATCACCGGAGTCTGGTGGAAGAGTGGATTAGCAACAATGTTCTGTACACGACTCCACCAGGTTCCAATGATGATTGGTATGTACTTACTTGGCTTTAAGCTTTTTGTGCAAATCTCAATAAAATCTTTTGTTTTTTCTTTTGCTCAATCTTTGGTTGTTTATTTCAGGTATTGGCTCTATGCGGCTGCTAAATTCAAGTGCTTGCTTGTTACTAATGATGAGATGAGAGATCACATTTTTGAACTACTAAGTACCCGTTTTTTCCAAAAATGGAAAGAAAGGCATCAGGTAATTATAGAATTTGATGTTTTCTTGACGTTAGACCCGTACTGAAAAGGTAAGTTTCTGGTTTATGATTTGGTTCAGGTTCGGTATACATTTGTGAAAGGAAGTGTAAAGCTTGAAATGCCACCTCCTTTCTCGGTTGTGATCCAGGTTGGTTTTTTACAATCTCATGTCAGATTTGTGTTGAGAGACCTTATGAATCTATTAGTATTTTTTGGATATTTTTTATTCAGGAGTCGGAGAAAGGTTCATGGCACGTTCCGATCACGTGCCAAGACGGTGAGGTTTCTTTAAGAAACTGGATATGCGTTACGAGACGGAGTTGATAGAGAGATTCACTCGATGTTGTTGTATTTATTGCTATTATTTTTATACGGCAGCATCATTTTGACCATGCAAACAATCAGAACCTTTGTCTTATTCTTAAAAGTAGTTTTTCTTATGGACCAAAACCAAATTGGTGTAAGTTTCTTGTCGGATTCGAGTTGTTGTTTTTTTTTGGATCCGTGTTATTTGGATCTTGGACATTTAGACCCAAATAAGTACTTAAACTTTTTTGGGTCGGTTCTGGATTGGGTCTACTTATCTTTTACCTGTTAATACTCTAAATTTTTTGAATCGTTATTGTGTCGGATTGGTTCTAGGTATTTTGAATCCATGTTCGGGTAATGACATATTTTCAGGTCGGTTCTTTTCAGGTCGGTTCTTGATATTTTAAATTGGTTCCATATATTTTTCGGTCTAAAATATGATTTTCGAGTTTATTTATATCCATGAACTGATAATTGTACACGAACATTAAACCTGATTTTTGGATTTATGGTTAATAAATCCAAATTTATTTTTTCACTCATACTTTTTGGAGTTAAAAACGTAAATATTCATAAGGAGAAGTATAAAAGATGCATCAGATTAGAGAATAAGTCACTAAATCTAGTAATTGTCGGTTTTAAAAGTACCTAGTAATTGTCGGTTTTAAAAGTACTTTCACCAATATTTATTATTTTTTATTTAGGGCAATTCTTTTAAATAGCTCTTTTTAAGTTTTTGTCACAAAATAGCCCTTAAAAAATAAAATGACCAAAATAGACTTTTTTTTATTGATTTTTTTTTTTTTTTGAAATTTGAAACTCTAACCCCAAACCCACCCCTTAACTCTAAACCCTAAATTCCAAATTAGTTAACCCTAGGGGTATAAATGCATATAAACAAAAAATTTAGCTTCTAAAAAAACATTTTGGTCATTTTCATCCTTAAAAGCTATTTTTGTGACAAACAAACTAAAATGGGCTATCTAGGGGAATTTCTCTTTTATTTATATTTGGTAACATAATACATTTTATTATGCCACAAACACTAACAACAATTAATAATTTATTATTGTTTTCCTTTTATAAAAGCGTGCATTATTATAAATATTATTTGAATTTCAATATAGATGAAGAAGTCAGGGTCAACAAGTATTATTTTTATTTTTCTGATATGTGCAAAGGCATCCCACCTTTGGCTCTGAATGTGATCCAGAACAAATACATATATAATGCAGATTATTTAATTTGCAGATAAAACTGCATTTGTTATCCATTAATGTTTATATTGCAGAACTGAAAAAGTAAAAAAAAAAAAAAACTGATCTGCATGCAGATTGATTTTGTCATTACTATTTTGTCATGTAAATTTTAAAGGAAATGGTGCTGACGAGAGGCAGAGGACCAATAAATGGCCTGAGTTTTTTTTAAGTTCCTTTGTTATAAATATACTTTAATATTGCACTTCATTTTTTGTTGATAATATTGCACTTCTTTAATTAAATAAATTAATTGTTTCCTCAAAAATAAAATTTCATGTTTTTTTATTTTCACGTTATAGTGCTATACATATTTTTATTACAAATTAAAAAATTATAACTATCTTGTGTCTAATCACTTTTTATATTTTAATGTTGTCTTTACATCAATTAAAAATAATTTAAAAATTCAAGGAGTATTTTTAATTAGCTCACTAAATAAATTATAAAATTTTAGGATGTTAAAAATAACATATACATACTTTTATCTTCTATTTACATAATTTTTTTAATTCCCAAACAATTTCAAAATCTATTTTATAAAAAAATTAAACTAAGAATATTCACTATAATTTTAGTTATTAATATATATATATATATATATATATATATATATATATATATATATATATATATATATATATATATATATATATATATATATATATATATATATATGAAACTAAATATTCTTATAAAAGTTTTAATATAAATCTTCAATTTTTTTATGAAACTATAAATTTAATATAAATTATAAAATAAATAAATAAATAAAATAATATTATTAATTATATTATATTAATAATTATTATATTTTATCATAATAGTATATTTTTATAGGATTTTTAGTGAGTTAATCCCCAAACTATTTATAGATCACATGAAAAATCTACAACTAAAACTCTTAAACTCTTAACTATTAAATTGTTAATTTTGTTCTGAACGGAGACCTATTAAATTGATAATCGGCGTTAAATTTAATAAATGATATTAAGGGTCTAATTGGTGGGGTATAAAAATATAAAATTTTAGTTGGACGTTTTCTATTCGACCTAAAAATAGTTGAGGGTTTAAATCACTAAAAACCGTGTTATAGTCTTAAATATTTTGTTTACACTATTTTTATTTTTACTATAATGATTCGGTAAATTAGTTTAACTAATTTGATCTCTATTTGTTCTGCATATTTTCTTTGATCTGTATTTGTTCTGTATGATGTGCATTTCTGTTTGATATGCGCTTTTTGATTTGCATCATCCATTTTTTGATATTACTTTCCAAATTTATATTTAAATAATAATCATTTTAATAAATAACTTATCGTTATTATGAAAAGAAAACAAAATTAACTCTCATTAATTAACTATAATTATTTAAGAACTTTTATAAAAGTTTATAAACTCAACCTCACCCCCTAAATACTAATTTCTAAAAGAATACTCACTAAAATTTATAACCCAAATATTATAATATTTTTGATAAATTGTATTTTAAAATAGTTATATCCAATTAGGCGTATTTTAAACAATTTCTCAAAAATTTACTGGTCTTACGATGAAATATAATTGTATATTTCCACTGAGATTTAACTAGTTTCATGTTAGATATTCACCGGTACTTTTAAGTTAAAACTTCACTAGGAACTAAATATAAAATATTTTAATAAGAAAAAACACAATAAATCATTTTTATTGGTAAGATTCTTACACGGTAACAAATATTTTTTCTTTCAAATTTATACTCTTTCCGTTCCCGAAAATAAGATTTTATAGAGGTTTCACGTTTATTAAGAATATAATAAATATTAATAATTTAATTTATCATTTATTTTCTTATACACTTTCCAATAACTATCCACTAATAAAATTTAATCAATTCAAATATTCACAATTAATATTTCTCAAAAGTATACAAAAGTATCTTTAAAATATAGAAAATCTATTTTTATAAAACAAAAATAAAATCTAGAAAATCCAATTTTCGAGAACGGAGGTAGTATGAAATCAAGTACTAATTCTAATTTAATATTTTTTAATTCATGCTAGTGAAGAAAAAAAAGACAATCGACATATCAATATTTGTTATTTTTATTTATATTTGGTAACATAATACATTTTATTATGCCACAAACACTAACAACAATTAATAATTTATTATTGTTTCCTTTTATAAAGGCGTGCATTATTATAAGTATTATTTGAATTTCAATATAGATGAAAAAATCAGGGTCGACAAGGCTTATTTTTATTTTTCGAATATATGCAAAAGCATCCCACCCTTGTTATTGTCTTATTATTTTCTATGGAGATTGATTTACGGCATTGGCCAAGTCCTTTCCTTTTATTGGTACAGTCATCTTTACAGCGGGGAGCATCACATTTTCCAGTTAGTTTAACGTTGTATAGCTCAACACAAAAAGGTGGCTTCGGTATGAAGCCAGTTGTCGTTGTCGTTATTACTCCTGTTATTATAAATAATAGTTAAAACATAACTTTAGTTTTCGTATTTAAAATAGAAAATTAAAAATTTTGGTAAAACATATGCTTATAGAGTTTTTTTTTTTTGCATATTTATAGGAAAAGAAAAACTTAAAGTATGAACATCTTCTTTCTCAATCATTGATTATTCTGGAAAAATTGCTAAAAGCAACATTATAGAATTCTATATACAAATTATCAGTATATGAAATAATATATTAATATGTACCAGAATAACTTTAAATTTTAAATGATTATTGAAAATATAATTATAAAATTATAAATAGAAATACAAACCGAATAGAAGAACTGTAAGCATAACGAAACTAATAAGCGAAGATTGAAAAACATTTTTCATCTTAGATAATGAACTAAAGGTGTTTTTTTTTTTGATCAAGAACTGGAGGTGTTTTAAAATTACAAAGATAGAGAAATATATTTATAGATGAATCAAAAATTAGAACATATCTAATTTAAGCTATATATTTTCTACAATTCCGATATAAAAGGATTTAATTTGACCAAATTTTATTTTTTTCAAAATTTTGAGTTTTATTTTTTTGATAGATAAAAACGTCCTACTTGGTTATTTTAAATTTATTTAAAATATTTCTTGATATATACATAAAAACAATCAATCATGAAAGCTCTGTGAGGCGCTATACACAAAGTGTGAAGACGACATGGACCACTTACAAGCTCTCCGACTCCCTTCCATGGCTAAATTCAATGAAGGTTTCATGTACTGCAACCAAAGTTTTGAACAACAATGTGTCAGTCCATCGAAACAAAACTATGAGCAGAGGCGGGAAAAGGGTCAATTTTAACCCCAACAATTTTAGTCGTGTCAAATACGATCCGGACTAATGGATAGTGCCAAATACGACCTCAACTCAATAATAATTCAAAAAAACTACCCGAACTTTTTAAAACGTGCCTAAATCTACATTGACTCTAATAGAAGTTAAGTCAACCGTTAACAAGATAAAACGACGTCGTTTTGGCCTAACCTTTTTTTTTTTAAATATGTTTTTTGAGCCTCGAAACCTGTACCTCAACACTCAATTGACAGGTACATAAACCACTAGACTAAAGTAACGTATTGAAATATTATCACAAATTTGAAATTATATAAACTATTATACTTCTTCATCTGATAATTAAAACTTTAGTAATATTTGCTTATGATTTATATAAATACATTAACCAAAGTTTTGAACAACATTGTGTCGGTCCATCGAAACAAAACTATGAGCAGAGGCTAACCAAGGTAGTAATATTATTTTTCCATACTTGAAAAATGTTGGGGTTAGGGTTTCAAATTTGAAAAAAAAAATTAAAAAAAAAATCAAATTTTTTTTTTAAAAAAGTCTATTTTGGTCATTTTATTTTTTTAGGGCTATTTTTGTGACAAAAAACTTAAAAGGGGCTATTTAAGAGAATTGCCCTAAAATCAATCGTCCACGAGTGACCGTAGAAGTGATTTCATTTGAAGAAACTATATATTTCTCGCTCTCCTTTTTTTTTTTTTTTGCAATCAGTACAATAAAATCTCAGCGAAATTTTCAATATATTCCATTTTGTTTGGTATATCTCCTTTCCGAGCAATAGTAAGTACTCTTGTTACTATAACTAGGTAAGGAATATGTGCGATATCGTACGAGAACTCATTCACTACAAGGAAACAGCTTAATACCGACGGCCGTTATCGTCGGTATATCGTCAGAATTGCAATATTCCGACCGAATTCCGATGCATAATAGAAACCGTCGGTAACTCGTCGGACAAATATTCTGACCAATAATGGCGCCGGAAATGAACATTCCGACAAAGAGTATCCGTCGGACAATTCCGACGAACACATCCGTCGGTATTTTCCGACGGACGATGTGGTCGGTTATTTCCGACGGACCCAAGTCGTCGGAGATGTCTGACAACTTAGTCATGTCGAAATAAATCGACGTATGGCTTTGGTCGGAAAATTCCGACGGATGGTGGTCGTCGGATTGTCCGACGGATACTTTTCGTCGGAATTCCTAAAAAAAGTAAAAAAAAAATATTTTAGTTTTATTATTATTTTGATGATTATTATTTTATTTTCCAATTATTATATTTAAAATATTTAAATCTGAATAAATTACGAAAATTAAAAAAACATAATATAGAAAATATTTATGTTCGACATAAGCTAAAACGGGAAATTAAAAATATCGTTGAAGTTTAACAGTTTAAAACAAATCTAAAACTCTGAAGGAAACAACCGCCTCATCTTTTCCATTATTTCTTGGTTGGTCTTCTTCTGGTCCACAAGTTCAACAAGGATTGTAGCGTTATGCGTTTCCAACGCTTCAATCCGATCATCCTTGTTATCATGTGAAGAAGATCGACATGAAGATGCCCGACGAGCCAACCCGAGTAAACGACTTTTCTTCTTTGGAACCGCCTGAAAAGAAATAAACATATTTAAAATTATAGACTAAATATTATATATAGTATTGAAATTAAAAAGTATTAAAAATATCTCTTCCACCATTTGGTTGATTCGCATTCGGGTCAAGTTGGTGGAAGCCTCTGAGGAAGCATCATCCAAAATAGGTTGCGAAGCGAGAAATGTTTCCTTCTGAGTTTCCACTAACTCTATGACCTCCCTCATAACGGGATCCTGAATTTCGCTCGTCTTCTTGTTGGTGTATGCCTCCCTCATGACGTCAAGACTATCAACGGGATTACCATCATTTGCTTGAACCAAATAAATAGACAAACAAATAAATCAAAGAATATATTTTAAAAATATTTAAAAGTATGTATAAAAATAATTAAAAATTTAAAACGTACAAGTTGATCCTCCTTTGAAGACATACTACATGCACCAAGGTTGTGGAAATAAACGCCTTTCCTGTCTCGATCGCTCTTGCGGTTGGTTGAGTTCTTCATGGACTTGTCAATAGTCTCCTGCTTCGTCCAATGGTCTTGCAACTCTTGCCAAACCGTGTTGTTGATAAACTTCGGCCTCTTGCCCTTAATCCACAATTGCTTCCACTCATATATCTGCTTTGTATAAGACTCCATGGTCTTCTCATGAAATGCTTGACGGACTGTCTCTGTGAGTCCGGACTCCCAAGTAAATTCTTGCTCGAACAAACAACATAACAAATAGTTAATATAAAATATTAAAACAAAAAAAATAGTTTTAAAAAATAGATAGATACCGCAAACTGGCGGAACTACAACTCGCGGTCCTCGGCAGGCATCATACTGTATGTCGGATATTCCTTGCGGAGCATGGAATAAATCATCTGGTTAATGCTCCTGCTAATGTCGTTGCTCGATTTGGTGACCTTAAAAATAAATGTTAGAAAATAAAATGAAAAACTAACCAAAAATTATGTTTAAAATGATCAATGATCACTAACCAGGTAGTGTATCCACGTGGTTGGGGATGTAGAACCCGAAGATGTTCTCTACCGGGCTGTTGAACCAAAAGTTCAACTGGCATGGTACCCGGCTCATAGTACACATCGTCACCAGATGAAGACGAAACACCAGCATCAAAAGTTGTCTTAGAATGGCCTTTCTTTGTGAATGCATATTCTCGAGTACAATATTTTGGATATGATTTGGCCATATAGTTTGGTCCCCGTACAAATTCTCGCAACCAATCGTCGAACACTTCACCTCTGGCCAAACCTTCATTCACCTATAAAATAAGAACATGAAAATGATAAGTTACTTTGTTAAATATATAACTAATTGTTTACACATGCACATACTTACATAATCAAGTAGCCATCCAGCAAATCAATTATGTCTGAGTTGTTGAAGCTCCTCTTCCGTGGAATGTCTGTAAGTCAAGCGCAACTCAGCCATATAAACACTATAGAAAATGATATTATTAATATGAAATAAAACTTTCATTCAATATTGTGACAATTTAAATTAAATAAAAATATTATATCTCTCGTATTGTAGAGCATCTTCACAGTTGGTGAGCAAATATGTGTGCAAATGAGCGTGTTCCGTCTCGGTGAGTCTTCGCTTTGTGGATTTTCCACTAAGTCGTCCAATTTCCTTGAAGATGGTTGGAACGTAAACATAATATGTTGACCTTTGCCCTCGATCATCATGCTGAGCAGGTCGTCGGTTTTTAGTTTGCACTTCTCCCGAAAAGTATTTTTCAGCAAAGTTTGAACTTTCTTCATTGATCACTTGCGCGACTATAGATCCTTCCACCTTGCTTAAATTCTTGATTTTCTTCTTCAGATGATGCATGAAACGCTCAAAAAGATACATCCATCTATAATTCACCGGACCACCAAGTTCCAATTCTCTTACAAGATGAATAGTAAGATGTTCCATAACATCAAAAATGATGGAGGAAATATCTTCTCGAGGTTGCACAAGATAACAGGTATTTTAGCTTTCAAATTACTAATACCCTCTGCAATGACTGATCTACTGCATAAATCACGGAAAAAGCACTTATCCCTACATAAATAAAAAACAATAAATTTCATAAGTACTTATATAAATATAATAAATAAATATGTAAAATAATTGAAAATATAAAAAACAAAGATACCTGCAATTGCTACATGAACATTACGTGGTAATAGTGCTGAAGAGTCAAACAGAAGGAGACGCTGCATCATTACATGACAATCATGACTCTTCAAGCCTGTAAACTTTCCTTTGCTTTTATCGACACAATTACGCAAATTTGATGCATAACCGTCTGGAAATGCCACTTTATCTGTAATCCAATCAAAGAACTCCTCTTTTGCAGTGGCATCAAGTCTATATATGGGAAAAGGAGCCATACCGTTCTTAACAACGTGAAGTTCAGGCCGTGCACATATATCAACTAAATCCAGTCTTGACTTCAAATTTTCTTTCGTCTTACCTTGGATGTTTAGAATTGTGTTCATGAGATTGTCGAAAAAGTTCTTCTCAATATGCATGACATCTAAATTATGTCGTAACAAATGATCATTCCAGTATGGCAGATCCCATAAAATACTCTTTTTATGCCAATTGTGTAATTCCCCAACAGCGTCGACTCGAATGTTTTCATGTCCACCTACGTCACACGTTCTTTATGCACCAAAATTTCTTAACTGTCTCCACAATCTTCTCCACTAACTTCTTCGAGAGGACAGTCAACCACCTTATTGTTCTTCGTAAACAAAGTCCTACTCCTACGATATAGATGATTGGGTGGTAGAAATCTCTTGTGACAGTCAAACCAACACGTTTTCCTTCCATGCTTTAGTTGGAAAGCATATGTGCTATCTTGACAATATGGACATGATAGCCTCCCATGTGTTGTCCATCCAGATAACATTCCATATGCGGTAAAATCACTTATTGTTCACATAAGTACTGCCCGCATCTAAAAGTTTTCTTTGCACGAAACATCGTATGTCTCAGCACCATGCGCCCATAATTGTTGCAACTCATATATCAGTGGCTGAAGAAACGCATCTAGTGATCTCTTAGGATGCTCTGGCCCAGGAACAAGTATGGAACAAAACAAAAACTCTTGTCGCATGCATAAATTTGGTGGTAAGTTGTACGGTGTCACAATCACTGGCCATAGAGATTATTGTCTTCCGTGCTTTCCATATGGGCTGAAACCATCAGTACATAATCCGAGGTAAACATTTCTTCTCTCTTCGGCAAATTCTGGATATGTTGATTGAAAATATTTTCATGCTTTTGCATCTGGAGGATGTCTAATAAGACCATTTGTGGAGTGCTCTGCATGCCATCTCATTGGTTTGGCAGTGCGTTCGGACTGATACAACCTCTTCAATCTTTCTGTCAAAGACAAATACCACATCTTTTTGAAAGGCACCAAAACTCTTCCCCTCGTTTCCTGATAACGAGGTTTCCCACAAAATTTGCATCTCTCCCTGTTCTCATCCTCTCCCCAATAGATCATGCAGTTGTTGATACATACATCTATCACCTGATACGGTAAACAAATACCCGCTACAAGTTTATGAACCTCGTAGTATGAACCCAGTGCAAGATTATCCTCTGGTAGAACACCTTTAATAAAATCAGCAATCGCATCCACGCATTCTTCAGCCAAATTATAATATGTCTTAATACACATCAATCTAGTTGCAGATGATAAGGGTGAATGACCATCTCTGCAACCTTTATACAAAGGTTGTTTTTCTGCATCCAACATGTCAAAAAATATTCTTGACTCTGCATTGGGTTCTTCTCCTCTATAATGATCATGTACGATTTGCTCAGTTCCTCCACCATAATCTATATTCATTCTTGGTTCTTCTACCCTATCAGCAAGCTGATGTTCGTTAGTACTATCATGTTCATAATCAGTTTCCCCATGAAGATACCAAATCTTATAATTTCGTGTAAACTCTTTCATATATAAATGAGTCCAAACATCCCAATCTTTTAAAATCCTACTATTATTGCACAAAGAGCATGGACATCTTAACATACCAGTATTTGCTTCCGGTTGTTGTTGAACAAGCCTCATGAATTTTCCAATACCTTCCATGTATTCTTCCATAAGCAACTTGGTGTTTGGATCTATATGAGGTCTATCCATCCACGAACGAAAATAATTTTCAGAAGCCATTATTTTCTTGTATTTATTATGAGTAAAGTGAGTGAAAAGAGAGTGAAGAGGAGAATGAGGGGATGAAGTATTTATAGAGAAATCTGCTTAAATATTGCGACGAAATTCCGATGGATAAGTAACACCCCGTCAGAATTTTGTCGGAATATTTAAACGGTCAAAAGAGTCATCGAAATTCGATCGGAAAACCAAACGGTCAAAAATATCATTGGAATTTTGTCGGAATATTTCGACGAAAGTCCGACAACGACCAACGGCTATAATTATCCCTCGTAATGTGGTCATAAATTTCTGACCACCATGTTTTCGACGGAATTTCGTCGGAATATTCCGACAAAATTCCGACGAAACATGAATTTTGATTTTTGTCGGTATTCCGTCGGTGTTCGATCAAAAATTTCTGACGAATTTACACTCCATCAGAATGTTCGTCAGAATCTGCTGTGTTTTCTTGTAGTGATTTTATAAAAATAAATAAATCATATTTATATAAAGAATTTTCTTATAAACTTGTTTACAATTGATTTTAAAGAAATACATGTATTACAAAAGTATCTTGCGTGCAGTTATATTTCTTTGTCAATAATACTAAAAAATTTTTTTTTATAAATTTGTTTGTAATAAAATTAAATATGTCATGTCCATACCAAGTAAAATATATGTCTTATTATCTGTTTAAGCTAAATCATTTTGAAATCTCGAATACAAATAAATATTTGAAACTAATTAAAAAACATGTTCTAGTCTAATCAATTACTAAATTAATAAGGTAACTTATATAAAAGACTATGAGTTGCAATGATTGATAACCAAACATTGCAATTGTTAATAACCAAACATTGCAATGGTTACTTTAAGTGATTGTAAAAATTCACTTAAGTTTCTAACAATCTACACTACAAAAAAATCCACATTCATAGCACAATATTATAGCTCGTTTTACTGAATTGCTATCGTAGATTAATTTGAAATTTTCAAACTCTATAACAGCATTAGATAAAGGCTGTGAATTTTTTTTAGTATGTGGATCTTAAAATCAAGTTTTCCTCCACACACTTACTGAAAATCACAAACATTCCCTCTCTCATCTCTCTTATCTTTCTTATCTCTCGTTTTCCCTCTCTCTTCTCTCTCATTTTCCCTCTTTCTCTTAGAACCCTAACAACAATTGAGTTTGATTCTATATCTCCTAAACCCTAATTCGCTTCTCCCTCAAACTTTAACACATTTTCGATCGAGCAACATACAGAGATGGCGTAATCCCTATCATCAATCGCATCATCATCTTTCTCAGATCCAGAGTCCGATTCAGATATCATCAACGAACTTGTTCATATCAACCTCCGAATCAGGCGTAATCCATCTCGACGACCATGGAATCTCCAAATTCATCATCTCCTCTCCCACTCCACGACCTTGCTTCATCCTCGTCTTCTTCGACGCCACTCAGCTCCACAGCAAAACCAAGCTCTGTCTCCAAGAGTTTCGCCGCGAGGTCGACCTTGTCTTCTCTTCCGCATTCTCTTTGGTATGGTACAACTGTTGTAATCTCTCTCTTTTCCTTTTGGTTCTCATTTGCAATCATAGTTTTATAAAGATATACAGTCTTTGCATCTGAACGTATTTATTTTCTATGTTCAAAGTTTAAAACTTTCTTCAATCACCACCAGGGTGTCTGCATTTTCATGAATCTTATGTTTGATTTGTGCCCTTTCTTTGATACTGAAATCTTGTTGTCTTGTTTATGGTTTATGTAGGTGGTGATTCTAAGCAGTGGCCTCTAGTCTCCAAATACAGAGCACATGTTACGTAGGTGGTGAGTTCTAGGCAATGGCCTCTAGTTATATTTATATATGTTTGTTCTTAAGATGATGTGAATGTGTTAAATAATTACTAACACATGTTTTCCTCTTATTTGTTATGAGATATTTTTGATGTTTATTTAAGTGAAACTCTGAGTTTGTCCGATCTTCAAATGTGCCAATTTGTGATCAAATGTATCTGAATATGGGTTTGCCTTTGTTTCTAGTTACTTGACTTAAATTGTTGATGAGTTTGCTGATTCAGTTTCTTAATCTTCTGCAGATTTGTAAACATACGTCTGTGATAACTGAGATATTCTTATCAGTTTCTCCTGGTCCTTTTGACATGGTTTCCATTTGGTTAGGGTCAGCTCGACTCAGTTTCTCCTTCAAGTATCGGAACTGATCACAACAACTACAGAATGACCATACAATGAAGCTCATAAACTATTTAAATAGCTTTATTTCTTAACCGTGAAGTCCGTAGACTTAGCAATTTTAGGAATTGCTTTGGTGTAAGTATATTTTGGATGATATATGAAATCATGTATGTTTTATAAATTTAATGAAATATAATTTTTTATTTATAGATCAAATTGTAATGAGTAGATGATAATTAAAGTTTTGTTATAAAATATTTTATACATCATCATATATTTTATATAATTGTATTAGATGTAAAAATCATCATTTTTGCAAAATATTTTTTTCCAATTAATATGTTTAAGTGTAAAATTAAAGGATACAAATGATAATTAGAATTTTGTTATAAAATATATATATATAATAGTTTAGAGGTTTTATATGTTTAATGTGATGCTCTTATATAGAGTTTGGTGTAATCCAAACCCTAAAACTTAACCCCAAACCTTATATCATACTGCAAACCCTAAAACTCAAATGAATAATTTACAAAATTCAAAATTTTAAATTGTACTCTAAATTCTAACACATACTATAACTATAAACTCTAAATACAAAATTTAAATTTAAATTTAATTCAAACCCATACACTATAAACTACATACACCAAACACCAAACCCTATGTCAAACCCTATTCTTCCAATTTATACACAAACTCTAAATCCTTTTCTAATAATTATTAATTTTTTAATCTTTTGAAGAAAATCATAAATTATATATCATAATTGACTTTTTGCAACTAAAATTTGTAATTATTAAAACTAATAATCACTTAATCTTCAAACATCAGTCTTTCTAAACATATAAATGATATGTTAAACTTAACAAAGTAATGAAAGATTAAATAAAAGAAAAAAAAATCTATTGGCTTAGGCTCACAATACAAGGATCGCCATTTGCACCATTGGATTATATCGAATAAAGGATTGAGATTAATTGTTCTTTTTTTCTCTCTCTCATTATGAGAATAGATCTTGTGTTCTTCTGAGAAGATAGTCGATCGAGAGAGAGAGAGAGAGAGAGAGAGAGAGAGAGAGAGAGAGAGAGAGAGTTCAGAAGAAGAAGGAAGCAGTGGAGACGGCGGGTCTGAGATGGGTGATGCAATAACCGGAGACGGTTCCAAGACGCGTTGGGAGAAGAACGGGTACGAGATCTCGAAGTTCATCTTAGATTTACCCTTGTTTAGCAAGTTCATCTCAGATTTAGTTTCCTTTTTGATTTAATAGGCTGGTTTTTGTTTGAGCGATGCAACTGGAGTAAGCGAACAGACGCGGATGCTCGAACAGAGGCGGTGGGGGATTAGGGTTACAAAGCTGCTGACCTCGACATTGAAGAACAGCCTGAGGTAAATTTAACTACTTTTGGGTCGTTGATTTCATTGCAGAGACGAACAACAAATAACTAGTAGTTTCGTCCTAATGCGCCCATGTTCTTGTTTTGCTAGATTAAATGGTTCTTAAGCTGTCAAAAGTTCATGAAATCACCACAGTTCCAAGCTTTAGCAAAGAAGTTGCGTTCTTCTTGTTGGACCAATATATTGGCAAGGGTGAATGAAATGGGCCTACGGGTCTTATAAGGCCTTGGTGTCTTAACTTAAAAATGTAAGGCACATCCCACATCGGGAAAAATAGGAGAGGGAGAGTAGTATATATATGTACACTCACATGCCATATGTTAAATGGCTTGGGTGAGAGGAAGGCTCCCCACGCGCGCGCCGCCGCCGCCGTCCGTCCGGCTCGGGTCGGGTCGGCTCGGCTCGGCGTGGGCGTGGGCGTGGGCGTGGGCGTGGGCGTGGGCGTGGGCGTGGGCTTGGGCTTGGGCTTGGGCTTGGGCTTGGGCTTGGGCTTGGTCTTGGTCTTGGTAGAGGGCCTCCGGCCCAATAAGATTCTTTTTGGACCAAATTAAGCCCAACGTTTTGCCATTTTATTTCCAAAAAACAGCATGACTTTTGTCTAAAAACGACATGAAGTGTGTTTGTTCGAAATGGATCATGACCGAGTCAACATAAGAGAGATCTTGCGGAGTAAGTTTCTCAACGCATTACTCCCAAGATTTTCGGGATATTTTCGTAACAGTTGCGAAAATCAAATCTCATTCCTCTCTTTAAATAGCTCGTCT
>MU107272.1:40179-60113 GCA_012274485.2 Sinapis alba | reverse complement strand
CTCTGGGTATGATCAAAGACAGGATTTTGCAATAAGAGAATGAACTCTATGCAGATTCAATGTTCAGATGATGAACAAGAGATTCACAGATTTTAGAGAGAGTTTTTTTTATAAAAAGAGTGAATAATTGTTTCTGAAACATAAGGAGAGTATAAGTAACAAAAGAAGAAAAATGAAAAGTCCAAAGGACAATAGAATTACGAAAATGATGTAAATAAAAGGGAAAATATCTTATTCAAGTCCAAAGATTGAATAATTGAAGAGTTGGCTTGATTTGACTTGATTTCCATCTTGATTTGGCCCTGGTTCAGAGTAAACCAAGGCAGCAATTGATTTCTTTAGCCTTCTGGTTTGGGATCTAGTAACTGGGCCCTTAGACAAAAAGAATGGGTCTTTGTCTTCACTGATTTGGGCTGAGAAAGAGATGTCTGATCCATGAGAATGAGTGGGATGAATTTGATCACCATCAGCTAAGCCCATCATGCCTTCATCCACCTTCTGGTTCAGCTCATCCAATTCCTCTTCAGTGTCACTCTCATTCAGCTCCATTCCAGCTACTGGTTCAGTCATGGTTGCATCACCTGATTAGAAAGTGGAAACACTTCTTTAACATACCTCATATGGGATTTATTCAACTTCATGGACACTCTCCACTGAATAATGGTTCCAAATCAAGCTTCTTACATAGTGATTCATCCTGGTTTGATTAGAAGCTTGAAGAACTTGCCATATGTCCAAACAGGCTAAACATGGATATCCTGATTAGAAAATGGAAAAACTTCTTTAACATACCTCTTATGGGATTTATTCAACTTCATGGACACTCTCCACTGATTAATGGTTCCAAATAAAGCTTCTTACAAAGTGATTCATCATGGGTTAATTAGAAGCTTGAAGAACTTGTCATATGTCCAAACAGGCTAAACATGGATATCCTGATTAGAAAGCGGAATAAGTTCTTAAACATAACTCCTATGAGATTTATCCAACTTCATTAAAGAGTCTCCATTAATTAATGGTTCCAAATCAAGCTTCTTACATAGTGATTTATCATTGTTTGATTAGAAGCTTGAAGAACTTGTCATATGTCAAAACAGGCTAAAGATGGATATCTTGATTAGAAAGTGGAATAACTTCTTTAACATACCTCCTATGGGATTTATTCAACTTCATGGTCACTCTCCACTGATTAATGGTTCCAAATCAAGCTTCTTACATAGTGATTTATCCTGGTTTGATTAGAAGCTTGAAGAACTTGCCATATGTCCAAACACTCTAAACATGGATATCGTGATTAGAAAGTGGAATAACTTCTTTAACATACCTCATATGGGATTTATTCAACTTTATGGACACTCTCCACTGATTAATGGTTCCAAATAAAGCTTCTTACATAGTTATTCATCCTTGTTTGATTAGAAGCTTGAAGAACTTGCCATATGTCCAAACATGCTAAACATGGATATCCTGATTAGAAAATGGAATAACTTCTTTAACATACTTCTTATGGGATTTATTCAACTTCATGGACACTCTCCACTGATTAATCGTTCCAAATCAAGCTTCTTACATAGTGATTCATCCTGGTTTGATTAGAAGCTTGAAGAACTTGCCATATGTCCAAACAGGCTAAACATGGTTATCCTGATTAGAAAGTGGAATAACTTCTTTAACATACCTCATATGGGATTTATTCAACTTCATGCACACTCTCCACTGAATAGTGGTTCCAAATCAAGCTTATTACATTGTGATTCATCCTGGTTTGATTAGAAGCTTGAAGAACTTGCCATATGTCCAAACATGCTAAACATGGTTATCCTGATTAGAAAGTGGAATAACTTCTTCAACATACCTCTTATGGGATTTATTCAACTTCATGGACACTCTCCACTGATTAATGGTTCCAAATCAAGCTTCTTACATAATGATTCATCCTTGTTTGATTAGAAGCTTGAAGAACTTGCCATATGTCCAAACAGGCTAAACGTGGATATCTTGATTAGAATGTGGATTAACTTCTTTAACATACCTCCTCTGGGATTTATTCAAATTCATGGACACTCTCCACTTATTAATGGTTCCAAATCAAGGTTCTTACATAGTGAGTCAGCTTGGTTTGATTAGAAGCTTGAAGAACTTGTCTTATGTCCAAACAGTCTAAACATGGATATCCTGATTAGAAAGTGGAATAACTTCTTCAACATAACTCCTATGAGATTTATCCAACTTCATGAAAGAATCTCCACTTATTAATGGTTCCAAATCAAGCCTCTTACATAGTGATTCATCCTGGTTTGATTAGAAGCTTGGAGAACTTGCCATATGTCCAAACAGGCTAAACATGGATATCCTTATTAGAAAGTGGAATAACTTCTTTAACATACCTCTTATGGGATTTATTCAACTTTATGGACACTCTCCACTGAATAATAGTTCCAAATAAACCTTCTTACATAGTTATTCATCCTTGTTTGATTAGAAGCTTGAAGAACTTGCCATATGTCCAAACATGCTAAACATGGATATCATGATTATAAAGTGGAAAAACTTCTTTAACATACCTCTTATGGGATTTATTCAACTTCATGGACACTCTCCACTGATTAATGGTTCCAAATCAAGCTTCTTACAAAGTGATTCATCCTGGTTTAATTAGAAGCTTGAAGAACTTGTCATATGTCCAAACAGGCTAAACATGGATATCCTGATTAGAAAGCGGAATAACTTCTTCAACATAACTCCTATGAGACTTATCCAACTTCATGAAAGAATCTCCACTGATTAATGTTTCCAAATCAAGCTTCTTACATAGTGATTCATCCTGGTTTGATTAGAAGCTTAAAGAACTTGCCATATGTCCAAACATGCTAAACATGGATATCCTGATTACAAAGTGGAATAACATCTTTAACATACCTCATATGGGATTTATTCGACTTTATGGACACTCTCCACTGATTAATGGTTCCAAATAAAGCTTCTTACATAGTTATTCATCCTTGTTTGATTAGAAGCTTGAAGAACTTGCCATATGTCCAAACATGCTAAATATGGATATCCTGATTAGAAAGTGGAAAAACTTCTTTAACATACCTCTTATGGGATTTATTCAACTTCATGGACACTCTCCACTTATTAATGGTTCCAAATCAAGCTTCTTACATAGTGATTCATCCTGGTTTGATTAGAAGCTTCAAGAACTTGCCATATGTCCAAAGAGGCTAAACATGGATATCCTAATTAGAAAATGGAAAAACTTCTTTAACATACCTCTTATGGGATTTATTCAACTTCATGGACACTCTCCACTGATTAATGGTTCCAAATCAAGCTTCTTACAAAGTGATTCATCCTGGTTTAATTAGAAGCTTGAAGAATTTGTCATATGTCCAAACAGGCTAAACATGGATATCCTGATTAGAAAGCGGAATAAGTTCTTAAACATAACGCCTATGAGATTTATCCAACCTCATTAAAGAGTCTCCATTAATAAATGGTTCCAAATCAAGCTTCTTACATAGTGATTCATCCATTTTTGATTAGAAGCTTGAAGAACTTGCCATATGTCAAAACAGGCTAAACATGGATATCTTGATTAGAAAGTGGAATAACTTCTTTAACATACCTCCTATGGGATTTATTCAATTTCATGGACACTCTCCACTGATTAATGGTTCCAAATCAAGCTTCTTACATAGTTATTTATCCTGGTTTGATTAGAAGCTTGAAGAACTTGCCATATGTCCAAACACTCTAAAAATGGATATCCTCATTAGAAAATGGAATAACTTCTTTAACATACCTCATATGAGATTTATTCAACTTTATGGACACTCTCCACTAATTAATGGTTACAAATAAAGCTTCTTACATAGTTATTCATCCTTGTTTGATTAGAAGCTTGAAGAACTTGCCATATGTCCAAACATGCTAAACATGGATATCCTGATTAGAAAGTGGAAAAACTTCTTTAACATACCTTTTATGGGATTTATTCAACTTCATAGACACTCTCCACTGATTAATCGTTCCAAATCAAGCTTCTTACATAGTGATTCATCATGGTTTGATTAGAAGCTTGAAGAACTTGCCATATGTCCAAACATGCTAAACATGGATATCTTGATTAGAAAGTGGAATAACTTCTTAAACATAACTCATATGAGATTTATCCAACTTCATGAAAGAGTCTCCATTGATTAATGGTTCCAAATTAAGCTTCTTACATAGTGATTCATCCTGGTTTGATTATAAGCTTGAAGAACTTGTCATATGTCCAAACAGGTTAAACATGGATATCATGATTAGAAAGTGGGATAACTTCTTCAACATAACTCCTATGAGAGTTATTCAACTTCATGAAAGGCTCCCCTCTGATTAATGGTTCCAAATCAAGCTTATTACATAATGATTCATCCTGGTTTGATTAGAAGCTTCAAGAACTTTCCATATGTCCAAACAGGCTAAACATGGTTATCCTGATTAGAAAGTGGAATAACTTCTTTAACACACCTCTTATGGGATTTATTCAACTTAAGGACACTCTCCACTGATTAATGGTTCCAAATGAAGCTTATTACATTGTGATTCATCCTGGTTTGATTAGAAGCTTGAAGAACTTGCCAAATGTCCAAACATGCTAAATATGGATATCCTTATTAGAAAGTGGAAAAACTTCTTTAACATACCTCTTATGGGATTAATTCAACTTCATGGACACTCTCCACTGATTAATGGTTCCAAATCAAGCTTCTTACATAGTGATTTATCCTGGTTTGATTAGAAGCTTCAAGAACTTGCCATATGTCCAAACAGGCTAAACATGGATATCCTGATTAGAAAATGGAAAAACTTCTTTAACATACCTCTTATGGGATTTATTCAACTTCATGGACACTCTCCACTGATTAATGGTTGCAAATCAAACTTCTTACAAAGTGATTCATCCTGGTTTAATTAGAAGCTTGAAGAACTTGTCATATGTCCAAACAGGCTCAACATGGATATCCTGATTAGAAAGCGGAATAAGTTCTTAAACATAACTCCTATGAGATTTATCCAACTTCATTAAAGAGTCTCCATTAATAAATGGTTCCAAATCAAGCTTCTTACATAGTGATTCATCATTGTTTGATTAGAAGCTTGAAGAACTTGCCATATGTCAAAACAGGCTAAACATGGATATCCTGATTAGAAAGTGGAATAATTTCTTCAACATAACTCCTATGAGATTTATCCCACTTCATGAAAGACTCTCCCCTGATTAATGGTTCCAAATCAAGCTTCTTACATAGTGATTCATCCTGGTTTTATTAGAAGATTGAAGAACTTGCCATATGTCCAAACACTCTAAACATGGATATCTTGATTAGAAAGTGGAATAACTTCTTTAACATACCTCATATGGGATTTATTCAACTTTATGGACACTCTCCACTGATTAATGGTTCCAAATAAAACTTCTTACATAGTTATTCATCCTTGTTTGATTAGAAGCTTGAAGAACTTGCCATATGTCCAAACATGCTAAACATGGATATCCTGATTAGAAAGTGGAATAACTTCTTTAACATACCGCTTATGGGATTTATTAAACTTCATGGACACTCTCCACTGATTAATCGTTCCAAATCAAGCTTCTTACATAGTGATTCATCCTGGTTTGATTAGAAGCTTGAAGAACTTGCCATATGTCCAAACATGCTAAACATGGATATCTTGATTAGAAAGTGGAATAACTTCTTAAACATAACTCCTATGAGATTTATCCAACTTCATGAAAGAGTCTCCATTGATTAATGGTTCCAAATTAAGCTTCTTACATAGTGATTCATCCTGGTTTGATTATAAGCTTGAAGAACTTGTCATATATCCAAACAGGCTAAACATGGATATCATGATTAAAAAAGTGGGATAACTTCTTCAACATAACTCCTATGAGAGTTATTCAACGTCATGAAAGACTCCCCTCTGATTAATGGTTCCAAATCAAGCTTTTTACATAATGATTCATCATGGTTTGATTAGAAGCTTCAAGAACTTTCCATATGTCCAAACATACTAAACATGGTTATCCTGATTAGAAAGTGGAATAACTTCTTTAACATACTTCTTATGGGATTTATTCAACTTCATGCACACTCTCCACTGATTAATGGTTCCAAATCAAGCTTATTACATTGTGATTAATCCTGTTTTGATTAGAAGCTTGAATAGCTTGACATATGTCCAAACATGTTAAACATGGTTATCCTGATTAGAAAGCGGAATAAGTTCTTAAACATAACTCCTATGAGATTTATCCAAATTCATTAAAGAGTCTCCATTAAGAAATGGTTCCAAATCAAGCTTCTTACATAGTGATTCATCATTGTTTGATTAGAAGCTTGAAGAACTTGCTATATGTCAAAACAGGCTAAACATGGATATCTTGATTAGAAAGTGAAATAACTTCTTTAACATACCTCCTATGGGATTTATTCAATTTCATGGACACTCTCCACTGACTAATGGTTCCAAATCAAGCTTCTTACATAGTGATTCATCCTGGTTTGATTAGAAGCTTGAAGAACTTGCTATATGTCTAAATAGTCTAAACATGGTTATCCTGGTTAGAAAGTGGAATAACTTCTTTAACATACCTCTTATGGGATTTATTCAACTTCATGGACACTCTCCACTGATCAATGGTTCCAAATCAAGCTTCTTACATAGTGATTCATCCTGGTTTGATTAGAAGCTTGAAGAACTTGCCATATGTCCAAACAAGCTAAACATGGATATCTTGATTAGAATGTGGATTAACTTTTTTAACATACCTCCTCTCGGATTTATTCAAATTCATGGACACTCTCCACTTATTAATGGTTCCAAATCAAGGTTCTTACATAGTGAGTCATCCTGGTTTGATTAGAAGCTTGAACAACTTGTCTTATGTCCAAACAGTCTAAACATGGATATCATGATTAGAAAGTGGAATAACTTCTTCAACATAACTCCTATGAGAGTTATCCAACTTCATGAAAGACTCTCCACTTATTAATGGTTCCAACTCAAGCTTCTTACATAGTGATTCATACTAGTTTGATTAGAAGCTTGAAGAACTTGTCATATGTCCAAACAGGCTAAACATGGATATCCTGATCAGAAAGTTGAATAACTTCTTTAACATACCTCATATTGGATTTATTCAACTTTATGGACACTCTCCACTGAATGATTGTTCCAAATAAACCTTCTTACATAGTTATTCATCCTTGTTTGATTAGAAGCTTGAAGAACTTGCCATATGTCCAAACATGCTAAACATGGATATCCTGATTAGAAAGTGGAAAAACTTCTTTAACATACCTCTTATGGGATTTATTCAACTTCATGGACACTCTCCGCTGATTAATTGTTCCAAATCAAGTTTCTTAAATAGTGATTCATCCTGGTTTGATTAGAAGCTTGAAGAACTTGCCATATGTCCAAGGAGGCTAACCATGGATATCCTGATTAGAAAGTGGAAAAACTTCTTTAACATACCTCTTATGGGATTTATTAAACTTCATGGACACTCTCCACTGATTAATGGTTCCAAATCAAGCTTCTTACATAGTGATTCATCCTGGTTTGATTACAAGCTTGAAGAACTTGCCATATGTCCAAACAGGCTAAACATGGATATCCTGATTAGAAAAGTGGAAAAACTTCTTTAACATACCTCTTATGGGATTTATTCAACTTCATGGACACTCTCCACTGATTAATGGTTCCAAATCAAGCTTCTTACAAAGTGATTCATCCTGGTTTAATTAGAAGCTTGAAGAACTTGTCATTTGTCCAAACAGGCTAAACATCGATATCCTGATTAGAAAGCGAAATAAGTTCTTAAACAAAACTCCTATGAGATTTATCCAACTTCATTAAAGAGTCTCCATTAATTAATGGTTCCAAATCAATCTTCTTACATAGTGATTCATCCTTGTTTGATTAGAAGCTTGAAGAACTTGCCATATGTCCAAACAGGCTAAACATGGATATCTTGATTAGAAAGTGAAATAACTTTTTTTTAACATACCTCTTATGGGATTTATTCAACTTCATGGACACCCTCCACTGATTAATGGTTCCAAATCAGGCTTCTTACATAGTGATTTATGCTGGTTTGATTAAAATCTTGAAGATTTTTCCATATGTCCAAACACTCTAAACATGGATATCCTGATTAGAAAGTGGAATAACGTCTTTAACATACCTCATGGATTTATCGGGTGGGCAATATGAATGGAATGAAGGTTGTAACCCTGAAACAAATGCAAAACAAATGAGATGCAGTTTATGATATGAATAAAACAATAAGAATGAACAAAGAAAAGGGATAGATTGGGCGGAATCAAGCCGCTGGATGTGTATCACTCTCAACTTGATCAAGAAATGGATTGAAGTGAATTTGCGGATAGAAGTTTGATTGGATCTCTTAATCTGGTGAGATGATGGGACAATGTGATTGACTCCCTCAACCTGTGTACTGAGCTTATTTGATTTGCACAAATAGACTAGACTCACGAAATCAATAGAACAACAAGAAATCTCTCCTTGAATCCTAAAGACCGATATTTTACACAAAGAACACTCTTTAATAAAAACTGAATAAATTCTTATTAACTTGATGATTGAGGGTGATTCTTTACAATGTCGACAATGAGATTATATAATGCTCAGAAGCAAAGGTCCAAACGTGCTAAAAGAAAATGAAAGGAAGCAAATCAAAGACAAAGCAAGAAATCGGAAAGTAGCTGTTGGAGCCTTTAATGCGGTTTTGGCTCCAAGCAAAGAATCTGTTCCTTCTTTGAACCTGGACGGTTTGAGGGGATAAGAGAGCATCCTGGGAACCTTCTGGATGTGTTGGAAGGTCCTTATGTCGTGCCCAAACCCAATGCAAAAGAGCTGTTGGAGTTTGAATGTCCAAAGCTCCAAATAAGGCAGTTTGGAGTAAATGAGGATCCTCCTGATCCTATGCTGGCTGGTGCATGGTATGAACGTGTAGAACTCTTCTTGGTCAAGTATAATGTATCCTGGATGTCTTGGTTCTATCTGAATGTCTTCTGGTCGGAGTTGGTTTGGTTGGAAATGATCAAACTGAAAGATTGCTAAATCTTTCCATAAACGGCTCCGGGTGGGCTTGACAACTTCTTCAAGGATCCGCCTGATCGTATGGGTAATGGTGCATCTAAGGACTCCTGGAATGTTTCTTGATTGGTTTATAAAATCTCCTGGTCTCCATAAATAGCTCTGGGTCAAACCAAACTGAATTGGTTGAAGACTTTCCATAGATGATGTCGGTTTGGCCGGTTCTGGGAAATTGATCATAACTTCTTCTTGCCTTGACCAATTCTCTTGATTTTTGACTTTCTGGAAATCTAATAGATCCCTCTTGAAGCCCATGATTGGTTTCTGATAAGGCCGCTTCATGGCTGGGCTGAAATATTCTTCTAAGGGATAATATTCACAACTGGACAGGCTGAGAAACCTCTGAATTGTAAAATTCATAACTTCCTGCTCCGTGAATATTTTGGGACGGTTCCAATTTTTCTGGAATCCTTCTTGAGTGTCGAATCCATGAAAATTGGATCCGTGATTAAAACCCTCCTGGTTTGTAAGATATGGCATTTTTAGTGACCATATATCCTGATTAGCGCCTTGGCGGGTTGAGTGGGTTGTTGGGTCGACCTCCAGGTCAGCTACTGGTTTGACGGCCGCATCAAGCTTGAAGAACTTGACACATGTCCAAACATGCTAAACATGGATATCCTGATTATAAAGTGGAATAACTTCTTTAACATACGTCCTATGGGATTTATTCAACTTCATGGACACTCTCCACTGATTAATGGTTCCAAATCAAGCTTCTTACATAGTGATTCATCATGGTTTGATTAGAAGCTTGAAGAAGTTGCCATATGTCCAAACAGGCTAAACATGGATATCCTGATTTGAAAGTGTAATAACTTCTTTAACATACCTCTTATGGGATTTATTCAACTTCATGAACACTCTCCACTGATTAATGGTTTCAAATCAAGCTTCTTACATAGTGATTCATCCTGGGTTGATTAGAAGCTTGAAGAAATTGCCATATCTCCAAACCGGCTAAACATGGATATCTTGATTAGAATGTGGAATAACTTCTTTAACATACCTCTTATGGGATTTATTCAACTTCATGGATACTCTCCACTGATTAATGGTTCCAAATCAAGGTTCTTACATAATGAGTCATCCTGGTTTGATTAGAAGCTTGAAGAACTTGCCTTATGTCCAAACAGTCTAAACATGGATATCCTGATTAGAAAGTGGAATAACTTCTTCAACATAACTCCTATGAGATTTATCCAACTTCATGAAAGACTCTCCACTTATTAATGGTTCCAACTCAAGCTTTTTACATAGTGATTCATCCTGGTTTGATTAGAAGCTTGAACAACCTGCCATATTTCCAAACAGGCTAAACATGGTTATCCTGATTAGAAAGTGGAAGAACTTCTTTAACATACCTCTTATGGGATTTATTCAACTTCATGGACACTCTCCACTGATTAATGGTTCCAAATCAAGCTTCTTACATAGTGATTCATCCTGGTTTGATTAGAAGCTTGAAGAACCTGCCATATGTCCAAACAGGCTAAACATGGAAATCATGATTAGAAAGTGGAATAACTTCTTTAACATACCTCTTGTGGGATTTATTCAACTTTATTGACACTCTCCACTGATTAATGGTTCCAAATAAATCATCTTACATAGTTATTCATCTTGGTTTGATTAGAAGCTTGAAGAACTTGCCATATGTCCAAACAGGCTAAACATGGAAATCATGATTAGAAAGTGGAATAACTTCTTTAACATACCTCCTATGGGATGTATTTAACTTCATGGACACTATCCGTTGATTAATGTTTCCAAATCAAGCTTCTTACATAGTGATTAATCATGGTTTCATTAGAAGCTTGAAGAACTTGCCATATGTCCAAACCGGCTAAACATGGATATCCTTATTAGAAAGTGGAATAACTTCTTTAAGATACCTCTTATGGGATTTATTCAACTTCATGGACACTCTCCACTGATTAATCGTTCCAAATCAAGCTTCTTACATAGTGATTCATCCTGGTTTGATTAGAAGCTTGAAGAACTTGCCATATGTCAAAACATGCTAAACATAGATATCTTGATTAGAAAGTGGAATAACTTCTTAAACATAACTCCTATGAGATTTATCCAACTTCATGAAAGACTTTCCATTGATTAATGGTTCCAACTGAAGCTTCTTACATAGTGATTCATCCTGGTTTGATTATAAGCTTGAAGAACTTGTCATATGTCCAAACAGGCTAAACATGGATATCATGATAAGAAAATGGGATAACTTCTTCAACTTAACTCCTATGAGAGTTATTCAACTTCATGAAAGACTCCCCTCTGATTAATGGTTCCAAATCAAGCTTATTACATAATGATTCATCTTGGTTTGATTAGAAGCTTGAAGAACTTTCCATATGTCAAAACAGGCTAAACATGGTTATCCTGATTAGAAAGTGGAAGAACTACTTCAACATAACTCCTATAAGATTTATCCAACTTCATGAAAGACTCTCCACTGATTAATGGTTTCAAATCAAGCTTCTTACATAGTGATTCATCCTGGTTTGATTAGAAGCTTGAAGAACTTGCCATATGTCCAAACAGGCTAAACATGGTTATCCTGATTAGAAAGTGGAATAACTTCTTTAACATACCTCTTATGGGATTTATTCAACTTCATGGACACTCTCCACTGATTAATGGTTCCAAATCAAGCTTATTACATTGTGATTCATCCTGGTTTGATTAGAAGCTTGAAGAACTTGTCATATGTCCAAACAGGCTAAACATGGTTATCCTGATTAGAAAGTGGAATAACTTCTTTAACATACCTCTTATGGGATTTATTCAACTTCATGGACACTCTCCACTGATTAATGGTTCCAAATCAAGCTTCTTACATAGTTATTCATCCTGGTTTGATTAGAAACTTGAAGAACTTGCCATATGTCCAAAAAGGCTAAACAAAGATATCCTGATTAGAAAGTGGAATAACTTCTTTAACATACGTCTTATGGGATTTATTCAACTTCATGGACACTCTCCACTGATTAATCGTTCCAAATCAAGCTTCTTACATAGTGATTCATCCTGGTTTGATTAGAAGCTTGAAGAACTTGCCATATGTCCAAACATGCTAAACATAGATATCTTGATTAGAAAGTGGAATAACTTCTTAAACATAACTCCTATCAGATTTATCCAACTTTATGAAAGACTTTCCATTGATTAATGGTTCCAACTGAAGCTTCTTACATAGTGATTCATCCTGGTTTGATTATAAGCTTGAAGAACTTGTCATATGTCCAAACAGGATAAACATGGATATCATGATTAGAAAGTGGGATAACTTCTTCAACATAACTCCTATGAGAGTTATTCAACTTCATGAAAGACTCCCCTCTGATTAATGGTTCCAAATCAAGCTTATTACATAATGATTCATCTTGGTTTGATTAGAAGCTTGAAGAACTTTCCATATGTCAAAACAGGCTAAACATGGTTATCCTGATTAGAAAGTGGAATAACTTCTTTAACATACCTCTTATGGGATTTATTCAACTTCAAGGACACTCTCCACTGATAAATGGTTCCAAATCAAGCTTATTACATTGTGATTCATCCTGGTTTGATTAGAAGCTTGAAGAACTTGCCATATGTCCAAACAAGCTAAACATGGTTATCCTGATTAGAAAGTGGAATAACTTCTTTAACATACCTCTTATGGGATTTATTCAACTTCATGGACACTCTCCACTGATTAATGTTTCCAAATCAAGCTTCTTACATAGTGATTCACCCTTGTTTGATTAGAAGCTTGAAGAACTTGCCATATGTCCAAACAGGCTAAACATGGATATCTTGATTAGAATGTGGAATAACTTCTTTAACATACCTCCTCTGTGATTTATTCGAATTCATGGACACTCTCCACTGATTAATGGTTCCAAATCAAGGTTCTTACATAGTGAGTCATCCTTGTTTGATTAGAAGCTTGAAGAACTTGTCTTATGTCCAAACAGTCTAAACATGGATATCCTGATTAGAAAGTGAAATAACTTCTTCAACATAACTCCTATGAGATTTATCCAACTTCATGAAAGACTCTCCACTTATTAATGGTTCCAACTCAAGCTTCTTACATAGTGATTCATACTGGTTTGATTAGATGCTTGAAGAACTTGCCATATGTCCAAACAGGCTAAACATGGTTATCCTGATTAGAAAGTGGAATAACTTCTTTAACATACCTCTTATGGGATTTATTCAACTTCATGGACACTCTCCACTGATTAATGGTTCCAAATCAAGCTTTTTACATAGTGATTCATCCTTGTTTTATTACAAGCTTGAAGAACTTGACATATGTCCAAACAGGCTCAACATGGATATCCTGATTAGAAAGTGGAATAACTTCTTTAACATAACTCCTATGAGATTTATCCAACTTCATGAAAGACTCTCCACTTATTAATGGTTCCAACTCAAGCTTCTTACATAGTGATTCATCCTGGTTTGATTTGAAGCTTGAAGAACTTGCCATATGTCCAAACAGGCTAAACATGGTTATCATGATTAGAAAGTGGAATCACTTCTTTAACATACCTCTTATGGGATTTATTCAACTTCATGGACACTCTCCACTGATAATGATTCCAAATCAAGCTTCTTACATAGTGATTCATCCTTGTTTGATTACAATCTTGAAGAACTTGCAATATGTCCAAACTGGCTAAACATGGATATCCTACTCAGAAAGTGGAAAAACTTCTTTAACATACCTCTTATGGAATTTATTCAACTTCATGGACACTCTCCACTGATTAATGGGTCCAAATAAAGCTTCTTACAATGTGATTCATGCTGGTTTAATTACAAGCTTGAAGAGCTTGTCATATGTCCAAACAGGCTAAACATGGATATCCTGATTAGAAAGCGGAATAAGTTCTTAAACATAACTGCTATGAGATTTATCCAACTTTAGTAAAGAGTCTCCATTAATTAATGGTTCCAAATCAAGGTTCTTACATAGTGATTCATCCTGGTTTGATTAGAAGCTTGAAGGACTTGCCATATGTCCAAACATGCTAAACATGGATATCTTGATTAGAAACTGGAATAACTTCTTTAACATACCTCCTATGGAATTTATTCAACTTCATGGACACTCTCCACTGATTAATGGTTCCACATCAAGCTTCTTACATAGTAATTTATCCTGGTTTGATTAGAAGCTTGAAGAACTTGCCATATGTCCAAACACTCTAAACATGGATATCCTGATTAGAAAGTGGAATAACTTCTTCAATATATCTCCTATGAGATTTATCCAACTTCATGAAAGACTCTCCACTGACTAATAGTTCCAAATCAATCTTCTTACATAGTGATTCGTCCTGGTTTGGTTAGAAGCTTGAAGAACTTGCCATATGTCCAACAAGGCTCAACATGGATATCCTGATTAGAAAGTGGAATAACTTCTTTAACATAACTCCTATGAGATTTATCCAACTTCATGAAAGACTCTTCACTTATTAATGGTTCCAACTCAAGCTTCTTACATAGTGATTCATTCTGGTTTGATTAGAAGCTTGAAGAAGTTGCCATATGTCCAAACAGGCTAAACATGGTTATCCTGATTAGAAAGTGGAATAACTTCTTTAACATAACTCCTATGAGATTTATCCAACTTCATGAAAGACTCACCACTTATTAATGGTTCCAACTCAAGCTTCTTACATAGTGATTCATCCTGGTTTGATTTGAAGCTTGAAGAAGTTGCCATATGTCCAAACATGCTAAACATGGATATCCTGATTAGAAAGTGGAATAACTTCTCTAACATACCTCTTGTGGGATTTATTTATCTTCATGGAGACTCTCCACTGATTAATGGTTCCAAATAAAGCTTCTTACATAGTGATTGATACTGGTTTGATTAGAAGATTAAAGAACTTGACATATGTCCAAACAGGCTAAACATGAATATCCTGATTAGAAAGTGGAATAACTTCTTTAACATACCTCCTATGGGATTTGTTCAACTTCATGGACTCTCTCCAATGATTAATGGTTCAAAATCAATCTTCTTACATAGTGATTCATCCTGGTTTGATTTGAAGCTTGAAGAAGTTGCCATATGTCCAAACATGCTAAACATGGATATCCTCATTAGAAAGTGGAATAACGTCTTTAACATACCTCCTATGGGATTTATTAAACTTCATGGACACTCTCCACTGATTAATGGTTCAAAATCAAGGTTCTTACCTAGTGAGTCATCCTGGTTTGATTATATGCTTGAAGAACTTGCTGTATGTCCAAACAGTCTAAACATGGATATCCTGATTAGAAAGTGGAATAACTTCTTCAACATAACTCCTATGATATTTATCCAACTTCATGAAAGACTCAACACTTATTAATGGTTCCAACTAAATCTTCTTACATAGTGATTCATCATTGTTTGATTAGAAGTTTAAAGAACTTGACATATGTTCAAAGAGGCTAAACATGGGTATCCTGATTAGAAAGTGGAAAAACTTCTTAAACATAACTCATATGAGATTTATCCAACTTCATGAAAGACTCTCCATGGATTAATGGTTCCAAATCAAGCTTCTTACATAGTGATTAATCTTGGTTTGATTAGAAGCTTGAAGAACTTGCCATATGTCCAAATAGGCTCATCATGGATATATCCTGATTAGAAAGTGGAATAACTTCTTCAACATAACTCCTATGAGATTTATTCAACTTCATGGAGACTTTCCATTGATTAATGGTTCCAGATCAAGATTCTTACATAGTGATTCATCTTGGTTTGATTAGAAGCTTGAAGAACTTGCTATATGTCCAAATGGGCTAAACATGGATATCATGATTAGAAAGTGGAATAACTTCTTTAACATACCTCTTATGGGATTTATATAACTTCATGGACACCCCCGACTGATTAATGGTTCCAAATCAAGCCTCTTACATAGTGATTCATCCTGGTTTGATTAGAAGCTTGGAGAACTTGCCATATGTCCAAACAGGCTAAACATGGATATCCTTATTAGAAAGTGGAATAACTTCTTTAACATACCTCTTATGGGGTTTATTCAACTTTATGGACACTCTCCACTGATTAGTGGTTTCAAATCAAACTTCTTACATAGTGATTCATCCTGGTTTGATTAGAAGCTTGAATAACTTGCCATATGTCCAAACAGGCTAAATATGGATATCCTGATTAGAAAGTGAAATAAATTCTTTAACATACCTCTTATGGGATTTATTCAACTTCATGGACACTCTCCACTGATTAATGGTTCCAAATCAAGCTTCTTACATATTGATTCATCCTGGTTTCATTAGAAGCTTGAAGAACTTGCCATATGTCCAAACAGGCTAAACATGGATATCATGATTAGAAAGTGAAATAACTTCTTCAACATAACTCCTAAGAGATGTATTAAACTTCATGAAAGACTCACCAATGATTAATGGTTCCAAATAAATCTTCTTACATAGTGATTCATCCTGGTTTGATAAGAAGCTTGAAGAACTTGCCATATGTCCAAACAGACTAAACATGGATATCCTGATTAGAAAGTGGAATAACTTCTTTAACATACCTCTTATGGGATTTATTTAACTTCATGGAGACTCTCCACTGATTAATGGTTCCAAATCAAGCTTCTTACATAGTGATTCATCCTGGTTTGATTAGAAGATTGAAGAACTTCCATATGTCCAAACAGGCTAATCATGGATATCCTAATTAGTAAGTGGAATAACTTCTTACACCTAACTCCTATGAGATTTATTCAACTTCATGGAGACTTTCCACTGATTAATGGTTCCAAATCAAGCTTCTTACATAGTGATTCATCCTGGTTTGATTAGAAGCTTGAAGAACTTGCCATATGTCCAAACCGGCTAAACATGGATATCCTGATTAGAAAGTGGAATAACTTCTTTAACATACCTCTTATGGGATTTATTCAACTTCATGGACACTTTCCCTTGATTAATGGTTCCAAATCAAGATTCTTACATAGTGATTAATCCTGGTTTGATTAGAAGTTTGAAAAACTTGCCATATGTCCAAACAGGCTAAACATGGTTATCCTGATTAGAAAGTTGAATAACTTCTTTAACATACCTCTTATGGGATTTATTCAACTTCATTGACACTCTCCACTGATTAATGATTCCAAATCAAGCTTCTTACATAGTGATTCTTCCTGGTTTTGTTAGAAGCTTGAAGAACTTGCCATATGTTCAAACATGCTAAACATGGATATCATGATTAGAAAGTGGAATAACTTCCTTAAAATACCTCTTATGGGATTTATTCAACTTTATGGATACTCTCCACTGATTAATGGTTCCAAATAAAGCTTCTTACATAGTGATTCTATGACAACCTGTCCCGCTCACTCGGATCCCAGATTCACAGCGCTGCAGCGCACCGACCCTAACCCTGGTTTGATTAGAAGTTTAAAGAACTTGCCATATGTCGAAACAGGCTAAACATGGGTATCCTGATTAGAAAGTGGAATAACTTCTTAAACATAACTCATATGAGATTTATCCAACTTCATGAAAGAGTCTCCATGGATTAATGGTTCCAAATAAGGCTTCTTACATAGTGATTAATCTTGGTTTGATTAGAAGCTTGAAGAACTTGCCATATGTCCAAATAGGCTCATCATGGATATCCTGATTAGCCTTAAGCCTTTCAATATATCACAACTCGGGATGTTACAGATTCATCCTCGTTTGATTAGAAGCTTGAAGAACTTTCCATATGTCCATACAGGCTAAACATGGATATCATGATTAGAAAGTGGAATAACTTCTTCAACATAACTCCTATGAGATTTATTCAACTTCATGGACACTCTCCACTGATTAATGGTTCCACATCAAGCTTCTTACATAGTGATTTATCCTGGTTTGATTAGAAGCTTGAAGAACTTGCCATATGTCCAAACAGGCTAAACATGGTTATCCTGATTAGAAAGTGGAATAACTTCTTTAACATACCTCTTATGGGATTTATTCAACTTCATGGACACTCTCTACTGATTAGTGGTTCCAAATAAAGCTTATTACATAGTGATTCATCCTGGTTTGATTAGAAGCTTGAAGAAGTTGCCATATGTCCAAACAGGCTAAACATGGTTATCCTGATTAGAAAGTGGAATAACTTCTTTAACATACCTCTTATGGGATTTATTCAACTTCATGGACACTCTCTACTGATTAGTGGTTCCAAATAAAGCTTATTACATTGTGATTCATCCTGGTTTGATTAGAAGCTTGAAGAACTTGCCATTTGTCCAAACAGGCTAAACATGGTTATCCTGATTAGAAAGTGGAATAACTTCTTTAGCATACCTCTTATGGGATTTATTCAACTTCATGGACACTCTCCACTGATTAATGGTTCCAAATCAAGCTTCTTACATAGTGATTCATCCTGGTTTGATTAGAAGCTTGAAGAAGTTGCCATATGTCCAAACAAGCTAAACATAGATATATTGATTAGAAAGTGGAATAACTTCTTAAACATAACTCCTATGAGATTTATCCAACTTCATGAAAGACTCTCCACTGATTAATGGTTCCAAATCAAGCTTCTTACATAGTGATTCGTTCTGGTTTGATTAGAAGCTTGAAGAACTTGCCATATGTCAAAACAGGCTCAACATGGATATCCTTATTAGAAAGTGGAATAACTTCTTTAACCTAACTCCTATGAGATTTTTCCAACTTCATGAAAGACTCTCCACTTATTAATGGTTCCAACTCAAGCTTCTTACATAGTGATTCATCCTGGTTTGATTTGAAGCTTGAAGAAGTTGCCATATGTCCAAACAGGCTAAACATGGTTATCCTGATTAGAAAGTGGAATAACTTCTTTAACATACCTCTTATGGGATTTATTCAACTTCATGGACACTCTCCACTGATTAATGGTTCCAAATCAAGCTTATTACATTGTGATTCATCCTGGTTTGATTAGAAGCTTTAAGAACTTGCCATATGTCCAAACAGGCTAAACATGGTTATCCTGAATAGAAAGTTGAATAACTTCTTTAACATACCTCTTATGGGATTTATTCAACTTCATGGACACTCTCCACTGATTAATGGTTCCAAATCAAGCTTCTTACATAGTGATTCATCATGGTTTGATTAGAAGCTTGAAGGACTTGCCATATGTCCAAACAGACTAAACATGGATATCTTGATTAGAAACTGTAATAACTTCTTTAACATACCTCCTATGGGATTTATTAAACTTCATGGACACTCTCCACTGATTAATGGTTCCACATCAAGCTTCTTACATAGTGATTTATCCTCGTTTGATTAGAAGCTTGAAGAACTTGCCATATGTCTAAACACTCTAAACATGGATATCCTGATTAGAAAGTGGAATAACTTCTTCAATATAACTCCTATGAGATTTATCCAACTTCATGAAAGACTCTACACTGATTAATGGTTCCAAATCAATCTTCTTACATAGTGATTCGTCCTGGTTTGGTTAGAAGCTTGAAGAACTTGCCATATGTCCAAACAGGCTCAACATGGATATCCTGATTAGAAAGTGGAATAACTTCTTTAACATAACTCCTATGATATTTATCCAACTTCATGAAAGACTCTCCACTTATTAATGGTTCCAACTCAGGCTTCTTACATAGTGATTCATCCTGGTTTGATTAGAAGCTTGAAGAACTTGCCATATGTCCAAACAGGCTAAACATGGTTTTCCTGATTAGAAAGTGGAATAACTTCTT
>MU107272.1:3842-27157 GCA_012274485.2 Sinapis alba | reverse complement strand
CTTTCCTGGTGCTTTAGCTTCTTCCCTCCTCCTTTTGAGATGCAATTGATCCTGGTGCACTTCTTGGGGCGTCAAGGGTACCAGTGTGATCTGCCTCTCATTTTGAGCAAAGGTGTGTCTGTTGGTGAAGCCATCATGTACTGCTCTCTTGTCATACTGCCAGGGGCGCCCAAGTAGGATATGGCTAGCTTCAAGAGGCAACACATCACAAGTGATCTCATCTTGATACCTTCCTACTGATAGTGAGACTTTCACTTGCTTGCTGACCTTCAGTCCTCCTTCCTCATTGAGCCACTGCAAGTGGTATGGTTTGGGATGCTTATACACCTCAAGGCCCAATTTCTCCACCAGTTCCTCACTTGCTACATTTGTACAGCTTCCCCCATCTATGATCAAGCTGCAAACTTTGTTTTGGATTAAGCATCTAGTGTGGAACAGGTTCTCTCTTTGATCATCTTCTTTGGCCTTAGGCTGTGCATTGAGGATCCTCCTGGTGACCAGCATCTCCCCTTGGACAGGATACTCCACGCCTTCTTCATCAGACTCCTGGTCGGTTTTCTCATCCTCAGAAACCACATCTCCATTGGCTAGAACTATCATCACCTTCTTGTTGGTACACTCATTAGCATAGTGTCCAAAACCCTGACACTTGAAACACTTGACATTCCTGGACCTGGTGGTTGTTGCTGGTCCTTTACCCTTGTCATCTCGCCTTGTTTCCATTGATGTAGGCTCTTCCTTTGGCTTAGTAAATGACTTGTCATCCCTGGAGTAAGTTGATTTTGAGGCAGTGCCATACTGAGCCCTAGGAGCACTCTTCCTCTTGTTTTGCTGCTCAATTAGAATTGCTTTGTGTAACAATTCATCCATGTCCTCATACTCTTGCAACTCCAGCCTATCTTGTATGTCCCTGTTTAATCCTCCCTGGAATCTAGCCATAGTTGCTTCAGCATCCTCAATTACTCCAGCTTTCATGATTAGAGTCTCCAAATCTTGATGGTAATCCTCCACACTTTTAGATCCCTGAGAAAGCTTTCTCAATCTTTGGTGTAGATCTCTTCCATAGTGGCTAGGAACAAACCTCTTCTTCATCACAGTCTTCATCTCAAACCAGGAAGCTATTTGAGGTTCTCCATTGCGCCTCCTTGTGGTTGCAATTTGCTCCCACCAGTTTATGGCATAACCACAAAATTCAGTAGCTGCTATCCTGACCTTCCTCTCCTCAGTATACTGCTGACAATTAAAGCCAACTCTATCTTCTTTTCCCACTCTAGATAGGCATCTGGGTCATTCTTGCCATGGAAGGGAGGTATTCTCAGCTTGAGATTCCCTAAATTATCAGTTGCTGGTTGCCTGCGGTTATGGTGTCTACTATGCTGGCTAGCCTGAGACTCATCATCACTCACCAGTTGAATCTCCTTGAGCTTGTTCACCATAGATCCTATGACCCCCAACTTCAATTCGTGGTCCTCTCCTATGCCCCATGCGTGCCCTCTCAGCTCCAACAACAGCTCCTCTCGCTTGTCCTGCATTGTCATCAAGTAAATTTTCATTAGCTTGTTGAGCTTGGTTATAAGTTGTTAACTTGAAGAAAGAAATGGAGCCAAAGGAGGAGTTGGGTTGAGTTTGGGTCTTGTGCAAGAATAGGGCAAGACCTCCGAAGATTGTCTATCAAGACTTTAGGAGTGTTTAAAGGTGTCCAGAAGTATCCTTAAGAGTGTGCAAAGATAGGGCCAAGTCCAGGAGGGACTTAGAAGTGTGTTTGGGAGCAAATGGGCGAGTGTGCAAAGTTAGGGTGAGGCTGTACGGATCTGGTACGGATCTGTACGGACCTAGAAGACCCAGAAGTGCACAACTCGACCATTTGAGGAGTTTGAAGGTTCGTGCAAAGTTGGGACCAAATGTGGAAAGTTAGGGCATGATCAAAACATGTCCTGATGGCTTTGTGCAAACTTAGGGACTTATTTATATGTCCTGGTTGTGTGGAATCATATCGGCATCAAGAAGATGCTTTGTGCAAGAAGAAAGCAAAGGGAGTTGGCTCCTGGTTTGTGATTGGTTACCTTGGTCCAAGACAGGCTGGCTGTGACTGGAAAGGAAGAGCAGCCTGGACTATGTATCTGGCCAGAAACATGGGAACATGAAGAGGAGCCTTAAACCAGCCAATCATGAGCCAGCCCTCCCTTGACCAGATTCAAACTCACCAATCAGCTTCCATCACAAGGATTCAACCCAACTCCACCTCAGCCTTCCATCCTTCAAGTCTATTATGAGCCATTAGATTTAGGGCTCTGGTTTATGTCTTTGTAAAGCCAATATAAGGCAGAGATATTGTAATTTCGAAACTAAGTGAGTAAGGGGGATTTCCCCTCTCCTTCATTATAAACAAAGTGTGTTCTTGATCAGAAACCCTTAATCTCTCCCTTTCTTAGTCCTTAATCTATTAATCTCTTTGAATCTCTCTTAATCTCTTGTTTCTGGTCTTGATTCACACTAATCTCATCAGACCATTTCTCACTTCAGTTCAAGCTCCATCTTGCCATTAAAGGCTGTTCTTCACCACCACAGCCTGAGCTCTTAAAATCCAACATGGTATCAGAGCCAAGTTCATCAGAACTTGGTGTCTAGCTTCTGCAAATCTTCACAAGTCCATCCTCATCACAGATCCAAGCCATTGAAGACATGTCTAGCCGGTTCTCTCTCTCTTCAAGAAGAAGGTGTTGAAGACAAGGTGGTGTTTCATGGCTGTTCCTACTCTTTCCAGTCCTTTCAAGGCGTGCCATCCTTCCTGTCCAAGATGAAACCTTTCAAGAAAAGACCTTTCCCCTTGTTCCTGAAGTTGGCGACTCATAGAGATGAAGAAAGGTGGATCCTTTGGTGGTGTGGGTTCAAGAAGGAGGTTATGAACACAAGGAGAAGGTGTTGGGTGACGATCCAGCTCTCTTATCCATCAGATTCATGACCTGTTACCATGGAGGATCAAGGAACCAGAAAAGGTTCCTTGGTTGTAAGCTAATCCTAAACCTTCTTGATATGAGCTTGTGATTGTGTAAGGCTGTTGTGTTGTGTTCTGTTGCAATCCATGGGTTATATTTATGAAAATTCTTGATGATATTGTCTTGTGTTATCCCAGGATGCTAGAGAGTCTTGTTTGATGTTGAGAAATGTATTGCTTGCCTTGGTTTAGATATGAGATGTGTTAGGATATTAGATAAAGTCTTGATCCTGTTAGCTCTCATTAAACTGAAATTGATTTTAAGGTATTGCATTGTCTGGTGTTGATTGATGATTAGTATTGCTTTGCCTCAGTTATAAGTGAATGTGTGTTAGGGTGATAGAAAGTATTGTCTGATCCTGTGGCTACATGAGCTAGAAACTGATTAAGGTCACTGCATATTGTCATCTTGTTGCTGCCTTAAGGTTGAAGCTTCAAGACTCATGTCTATGAATGCGGTTAAGGCAGTGTGTTATTGCCTAGATACTGAGTATTGTTCCTGATCAGAGCATGCTAGTATTTAGAGAATGGAAGCTTGCATAGTAGAACTTGTTCTAGGCTTGATTTTATCTATTGCATAGCTTGTGACATTGGAGATCAAACTTGATGATTAGTCAAGCCTTGATCCCAATGCTTGTGGCCTAATCTTTGCTTGAGGTTGAGTGTTGTACAGGAACATAAGAAGTGTTCAGTGTCTAATCAAACCAAGTAAGAGAAGGCAGTGCCCATTGTTTGAGCAATGGAGAGTTATTGGTGCTTGTGTGTATGGCTGGTTGATTTAAGCGCAGCTGTAGGTAGTGATGCGCTCCTGGTTCATGGAGACACACAAGGCAAGGTCATCACCTAAGCCTTGAGGAGGCCGGTGACCTGAAGGCATTGGAGCTGAAGGGAATGGTGAACTGGTTGACTTTAGAGCAGCTGTTGGAAGTGGTGTGCTCCCGGTTTTAAGTTCATTGAGGCTCACTGTCAAGCTTGGACCTATACTCAGTCAAGCTTGAGGTGGGGATTCAAGTGAGCTACCAGAAGATCCTCTAAGCTCAGTGACCTGTGATCCTCAAGCCATTACAAGCCAGGAAGTGAAGATATCCAGCCTGGTATGAGGGAAGAAGAAAGTCACTCAACAAGGCGGCTTCTAGTGTGAGGTGATTGGAGAGTGAGCTGAGGTATCTCCTCAGCCATATTGGTGTCAAAATGAAGAGGTTGCAAAGGTGGTTCAATGGGGGCTCAAGCATCAAGTCTGAAGAAGATGGAGGTGCTCCCCACAAGGCTTATCATGGAGCTAACATGCGCTCACCATCAAGCTTGGACTTTCCCTATACTCAGTCTCAAGCTTGAGGGGGAGTGTGGATGAGCTTATGTGATAAGAGAAGGAGCTTAAGAGCTCAACAAGTGAGGATTCAAGTGGCTAGTTCAGAGCAGCCACTCCTCACCATCTACACAAGGGAGTAAACTGATCTTATCTATTTCAATATGTCTTTGATAGGTTTATCTCTTGAGGACTGATACACTTGTGGAATGATGTATCAGGTACCTTGCTTGGATGCTCAATGAGATGAGAAGGAGCTAGGCGTGTGGTCTGACCTGATGGAGAAGACAAGAAGCCATGAGAGAAGGGAAGACACAAGCCAGTCCAAAAAAGAGGTCCGAGAAGGAGTGGTGATGTGCAATGAAGTGATGATCAACATTGCATCACGAGAAGAGGCCATGATCCAGGGTCTTTGTGTCCATCACATTGATCCTAAGACACAAAGAGCCACTGGCCAATCCCTAGGCCTTGAAGGCTCTACTCTTTTTCCCTCATCAAGGTTTTGTCCCAAAAGGGTTTTCCTTGGTGAGGTTTTTAATGAGGGAGTTCTTCAAGGTTCCAAGCTTGACTTAGGATCACCTAGAGTCAAGCTTGTGGGGGAGTGTTAACTTGAAGAAAGAAATGGAGCCAAAGGAGGAGTTGGGTTGAGTTTGGGTCTTGTGCAAGAATAGGGCAAGACCTCCGGAAATTGTCTATCAAGACTTTAGGAGTGTTTAAAGGTGTCCAAAAGTATCCTTAAGAGTGTGCAAAGATAGGGCCAAGTCCATGAGGGACTTAGAAGTGTGTTTGGGAGCAAATGGGCGAGTGTGCAAAGTTAGGGTGAGGCTGTACGGATCTGGTACGGACCTGTACGGATCTGTACGGACCTAGAAGACCTAGAAGTGCACAACTCGACCATTTGAGGAGTTTGAAGGTTCGTGCAAAGTTGGGACCAAATGTGCAAAGTTAGGGCATGATCAAAACATGTCCTGATGGCTTTGTGCAAACTTAGGGACTTATTTATATGTCCTGGTCGTGTGGAATCATATCAGGATCAAGAAGATGCTTTGTGCAAGAAGAAAGCAAAGGGAGTTGGCGCCTGGTTTGTGATTGGTTACCTTGGTCCAAGACAGGCTGGCTGTGACTGGAAAGGAAGAGCAGCCTGGACTATGTATCTGGCCAGAAACATGGGAACATGAAGAGGAGCCTTAAACCAGCCAATCATGAGCCAGCCCACCCTTGACCAGATTCAAACTTACCAATCAGCTTCCATCACAAGGATTCAATCCAACTCCATCTCAGCCTTCCATCCTTCAAGTCTATTATGAGCCATTAGATTTAGGGCTCTGGTTTATGTCTTTGTAAAGCCAATATAAGGCAGAGATATTGTAATTTCGAAATTAAGTGAGTAAGGGGGATTTCCCCTCTCCTTCATTGTAAACAAAGTGTGTTCTTGATCAGAAACCCTTAATCTCTCCCTTTCTTAGTCCTTAATCTATTAATCTCTTTGAATCTCTCTTAATCTCTTGTTTCTGGTCTTGATTCACACTAATCTCATCAGACCATTTCTCACTTCAGTTCAAGCTCCATCTTGCCATTAAAGGCTGTTCTTCACCACCACAGCCTGAGCTCTTAANAATCAACCAATGAGGCGCCATTCTCCCTCCACCAATCAGGATCAATCACTCAGATTGCAAAGAAGACCAGCTCATCCTAACCATCCATTCTCTTAAGTTACTTGCAGCCATTAGATATAGGTTTCTAATGATTCAGATTGTAAATGCTTATATAAGCATCATGTTGGCGATTTGTAATGTTCTAAGTGAGTAAGGGGGATTTCCCCTCTCCTTCATTATAAACAAAGTGTGTTCTTGATCAGAAACCCTTAATCTCTCCCTTTCTTAGTCCTTAATCTATTAATCTCTTTGAATCTCTCTTAATCTCTTGTTTCTGGTCTTGATTCACACTAATCTCATCAGACCATTTCTCACTTCAGTTCAAGCTCCATCTTGCCATTAAAGGCTGTTCTTCACCACCACAGCCTGAGCTCTTAAAATCCAACAGATATTACACACCTTGATCATGAAGGGGGAAATCAAGTTGAGCAACAACAGCCAGACGACTCAGCATCTCATGATCAAGCTGTGCAAGAAGACCATGATGACCCAACAGCAAGTGAAACACAGCCTTCAGATGATGGTGATGAGGAATCAACTCATGAAGAAGATCAGGCGCAACCATTAAGAAGAAGCACCAGAATCAGGAAGCCACCTTCTAATTGGGTTAATACCAGAGTCTATTTCAATTCACAAGCAGCAACTAATCCCATTCAATCAGTGTGCTCTTTAGCCCAATACCCTCAAGAGCATCAAGCATTCATTGGATAGTTGGATCAGGAATACATTCGAAGATCATATGAGGAAGCTATGCAACATGAGGAATGGAGAGAATCTGTTGGCAGTGAGACCAATGCCATGATAGTAAATGACACTTGGTATGAAGCTGAACTTCCCAAAGGCAAGAAAGCAGTGACAAGTCGTTGGATATTCACCATCAAGTACCTACCTAATGGAAAGGTGGAGAGGCGCAAGACAAGGCTGGTAGCAAGGGGATTTACTCAAACCTATGGAGAGGATTATATTGACACATTTGCACCAGTGGCCAACCTACACACAATCCGGATTGTCCTCTCTCTTGCTGTTAACTTGATCCGGGAATGAGTTTGATCCGGGACAAAGAGGAGAGAGGGAGAGAGAGAGAGTTGTTTGTGTCGACAATAAAAGAGAGAATAGGGAAGGATGTTGTTTCCTTAATCTGAACATAAGTGGTTACATGAGTATATATGGACAATCAGAATGAAAGAGAAACAATAAACAAAGGGAGTGGTCTGGTCGATGAAAGCGACCTGACCCAACAGCTGGGAGCCTTATCCCACACATGTGACTTGCACTATTTTAATACTTCTTCTTGTTCAAAATATCCCAAACGGTCTCCCTTGTTTCTGGAACTCCTTGGTCGACATTCCCATCAGTTCCTTTACCTCCAAGATACGTTAGGACACTGATGGGACTTAGGGCAATCCGTACAAGTTGTACGGACCAACTTGTGACCCAAGCTTCTTGTCTTCGTCTCTGATTTCCTTATACCTCAACACTTCATGTCTTCTCTTTATTCTTCTTCTTCATGATCAATACTCCCCCTCAAGCTTGACCTAATGCAATGGTCAAGCTTGGAAACCATGAAGACTTCTCTCATCAAAACCTTAGTATGCAAAACCCAGTGGGACAAAAACATACTAAGGGAAAAGAGTAAAAGCTCCATGGCTAAGGGGTTTACTCCTGAGTGATATCAGTGAGTCCAAGCCTTTAAATAGATGGACTCACACACCTTAGTACTTGCAGCCTTAGTAAAGATATCTGCAAGCTGATCCTCACTCCTAGTAAAGCATGGTAGAATCACTCGTTGTATCACCATGTGTCTTACTTTGTGGCAGTCTACCTCAATGTGTTTGGTCCTCTCATGGAACACTGATTTTGAGGCTATGTGAATGGCTGCTTGATTGTTGCAATGCATGGTGATTGGTGTAGTGATCTCTATGCCCAAGTCCTTGAGAAGTTGTTTGATCCACACAAGTTCATTTGTAAGCTTCCTCATGGCTCTATACTCAGCTTCAGCACTTGAACATGATACCACCTTTTGTTTCTTGCTTTTCCATGTTACAAGGTTGCCTCCTATGAATGTGCAATAGCCTGTGGTTGACTTCCTATCATTCCTATCTCCTGCCCAATCAACATCACAGTATCCTACCACTTCAGTGTTGCCATTGCTTCCCATCCATATTCCTTGACCAGGGGCTCCACTGAGGTATCTAAGGATCCTTTGCACCATTTTCCAGTGATGAACCTTTGTCACTTGCATGTGCTGGCTCACCTGATTCACAGCAAAGCAGATATCAAGTCTAGTAATGGTCAAATAGATAAGCTTACCCACTAGTCTTCTATATTGCCGTGGATCATCAAATGGTGTTGTTTCGTACTCCCCCTCTCGTAAGATCTTGTACCCATCTTCAAATGGAGTCTTGGCTAGTTTTTCTCCAAGCATACCTGCTCCATTCAAAAGATCAAGTGTGTACTTTCTTTAGGATAAGAAGAGCCCCTCTTTAGATCGGCATACTTCTATTCCAAGAAAGTACTTTAGCTCACCTAAATCCTTAATATCAAAGACAGATTTTAAGAAAGTTTTAGTGGTTTGTATACCTTCTTTGTCACTCCCTGTGATGATGATATCATCAACATACACAAGGATGACTACTATACCTTGTTGGCTGGTGAGAGTGAATNCTTTAGGATAAGAAGAGCCCCTCTTTAGATCGGCATACTTCTATTCCAAGAAAGTACTTTAGCTCACCTAAATCCTTAATATCAAAGACAGATTTTAAGAAAGTTTTAGTGGTTTGTATACCTTCTTTGTCACTCCCTGTGATGATGATATCATCAACATACACAAGGATGACTACTATACCTTGTTGGCTGGTGAGAGTGAATAGGGTATGGTCTGCTTCAGATCGGCTGAATCCTTTCCCATTCAAGGTGGTGCTGAGTTTATGGTACTGATGCAACCATGACTGAACCAGTAGCTGGAAATGAGCTGAATGAGAGTGACACTGAAGAGGAGCTAGATGAACTGAACCAGATTGATGCTCAATGCTTCATGGGCTTAGGAGGGGATGATAAATTTCGACTCAATCTTTCACATGGCCCATATGCATTTGACTCAGTCCAAACCAATCAAGACAAGGATCCATTATGTTTGTCCAAGGGCCCAGTTACTAGATCCCAAACCAGAAGACTGAAGAAATCAATTGTTGCTTTGGTTTACTCTGAACCAGATGGAAATCAAGCCAAGGAACCAAGCTAACTCTTCATTTATTCAGTCTTTGGACTTGAATAAGACATTTTCTCTTTTCTTTCTCTAATTTTCGAAATTCTAAAGTATTTTGGACTTTTCAGTTTTCTTCTTTTGTTACTTAAACTCTCTTTTGTTTTAGAAACAATAATTCACTCTTTTTATCAAAATTCTCTCTAAACTTGTGAATCCTTTGTTCATCTATGAACACTGATTGCTAAAGAGTTCATTCTCTGATTGCAAACTTGTCTTTGATCACAAACAGAGTTCATTCTCTTGATCATAGACACATCTACACAAGATCTGATCAGTCCATAGATCATTTCTGAAGATCATCCAATCAATCCATCCATCTTCATCAAAATCAACCCCTTTCTCTCTCAAAACATCAGATCATCCTTCATAGAATCAGGGACAAAAAGGATCTCTTCACAAGGGATTCATCAAGTGGTATCAGAGCAGATTTGAAGGCTCTTGATATGGGTTTAAATCTGAAACTCTCAAAAATCTGGGTTTGATTCTCAAGCTTTCGATTTTTTTTCTCTTTGTTTTGGGGAATCTGTTTTTTGTTCTCTGCAATTTTCTCCTAAAGTTCTTATCTTTCTATCTGCAAGAGGCCAACCAGATTAAAAAAAAATTAGAAAAAGCAAATCGAAAAGATTTAAGAAAAAGTTGAAGAGAAATCCAACTTGGCTGAAGAGAAATCCAGCCTCTGGTGGTAATGCCTCTTGCAAACAAAAATCTTGCAATCTTTCTATCTCTTTCTTATGTTTTGGGGTTGGGGAATTGATCTCTAAAAGCTTGATCTTTGTTTGTTGCTGAGCTATTGGATTCACAGAGAAAAGTCACTGAAAAATCAGAGAGAAACACTTGAGAGAAGGGAGGCTTAGGCTATTCATATATGTGCTATATTTTCTTGTTGAGTTTCTTAACAGGAAACCATGGCTGGAAATGTCAGTAAAAGAAACGAGACACCAACTATGACATTGAATAAATTGCAGATGGAATCAATGGTGTCTGAGATCATGAAAAGAATGAAAAAGACTGATCTTTTACACAAGAAACCTGCTTATGATTTCTTTGGTAATGTTCCTCAGGTTCAGAAGGATACTAAGATCAAAAGGAGGAGAGGTATCTTTCTGTGGCAAAAATGACTATGATGGTTACTTGGAGTGGGAGCAGAAAATGGAACTTGTCTTTGATGGCCAAAATTATTCAGAAAGCAAAAAGGTTAGATTGCCTACATCAAAGTTCCGTGGAGATGCCATTCAATGGTGGGATCAGCTTGTTACTACTAGAAAAAGAACAGGAGAAGCACAAGTTGCATCCTGGTTTGAGCTGAAACACTTCATGAAGAAACACTTTGTTTCTAGTAACTACAGCAGAAAACAACCAAGGCATGCCAAAGAGGAGACAAGAACTTGCCATAATTGTGATCAGCCAAGAAAGTCTCAGTCACATAAGCAAAGAAGGCCAATCCCACGCCCTCTCTCAAGACCCAATCAGCCACTGTTTTCTAAGAAGGAATCAGCTATCCAAGAGCTGGAAACAGAGTCATCTAAGGTAAGTAAAGAACTTGAGACATAAAAGGAATTTTCTCTTTTCTCTCCTCAATCTGAGCTTGTTATCAATAGAACCTGTGATGAACTAACTTGTTTTGAACCGGTGGAACCGAGTAGTCTTGTTTCAGTGCCCCAGGCCTCAGCAGAACACTCACCAGAAACAGAACATAAGAGTTTAACAGAAAGTGAAGTGTTGGAGAAGCAAATAAGCTTGGAACTAGAAACAGCTCATGCGACTTTGTCTCCTAACTCACAAGAGCACTGTAAGGAAAAAGATAAGATTATTTCAGTGCCTGAAATGTTTGTTAAGGTCAGTTCTCAAGATGTAAAACGTTTTGGTCTAGACAAAGTAAAAGAATTTTCTGTTTCAAACTCTGTTTTTGATAACATGATTAATTCTTTTAAAGTCTTTGAACCTGATAAACTATCTGATCAAAAATGTTTTCATTATGGAAATAACATCAATTCTGGTCTTGTTTTGAGTTTTGATCAGTTTGTGAAACATAATAGAAGCCGTGATCACCATGAAAAAACACTAGAGATTGATCTGCAAAAACCTGATTTAAGTTTCAGCAAATCTTGTGATTCATTTGGTTGCTTTAAAGATAGTGACTTTGATCTGAGTTTTTCGGGACATGAACTGATCAGTGATGATTTGTTTTCTTCCACACGTGCCTGGAAAGATCTTATGGTTAGGAATTTGCAGAAAACAAAATCACTTAGAGCTGAAACCGGTTTTATTTGTGATTCTGTTTTTAAACTTGCTCATGTTTGTTCTGAAACTAATAAATCTTGGTTTGTTTTGAGATCATTGTTTGAGAATTGTGTTGTTTTGAGCTTTGATGATATTCTGGTTTACAATACATTCTTTGAAAAACATGTTGAGCCCTTGATAAGTGATTCTCAATTTAAACTTAATCATGTGTCTTCTGATTCTGATCTTGTCGGACACAAATTGAAGTTTTTCTATGTTATTGAGTGCCTTGTTGCCATTCTGGTTTACAATACTTACTTTGATGTGTATCTTAAAAGTCTGAAACAAGTGCAACATGTTCTCAGAAAGAATTGCTTGGTTATTGATCAGATTAAGAACATGTTTTTCCTATATGACACTGGATATCTAGTCTCTGTTTTGAGTGTCCAGGATCAACAGAATCATTCGCAAAGGAGTACAAGGAACAAGGGCAAACACCATGCTTATCAGCCAGAGATTTGGAAATGGAAGTACTTGAGGAAAATGGATTCAAAACTCAAAGGAAGTTTCTGTCCAAAACCTTACTTTGATGTTGCTTTCATGCTTATTTTCTTGATTATTTGTCTTGCTACTTACTTGTTTTCTTTTGATGTAGAAGGTACAGATTTGAGGACAAATCTTTTCAAAGGAGGAGGGGATGATGCAACCATGACTGAACCAGTAGCTGGAAATGAGCTGAATGAGAGTGACACTGAAGAGGAGCTAGATGAACTGAACCAGATTGATGCTCAATGCTTCATGGGCTTAGGAGGGGATGATAAATTTCGACTCAATCTTTCACATGGCCCATATGCATTTTACTCAGTCCAAACCAATCAAGACAAGGATCCATTATGTTTGTCCAAGGGCCCAGTTACTAGATCCCAAACCAGAAGACTGAAGAAATCAATTGTTGCTTTGGTTTACTCTGAACCAGATGGAAATCAAGCCAAGGAACCAAGCTAACTCTTCACTTATTCAGTCTTTGGACTTGAATAAGACATTTTCTCTTTTCTTTCTCTAATTTTCGAAATTCTAAAGTATTTTGGACTTTTCAGTTTTCTTCTTTTGTTACTTAAACTCTCTTTTGTTTTAGAAACAATAATTCACTCTTTTTATCAAAAACTCTCTCTAAATTAGTGAATCCTTTGTTCATCTTTGAACACTGATTGTTAGGAGTTCATTCTCTGCAAGCAAAACTTGTCTTTGATCACAAACAGAGTTCATTCTCTTGATCATAGACACATCTACACAAGATCTGATCAATCCATAGATCATTTCTGAAGATCATCCAATCAAACCATCCATCATCATCAAAATCAACCCATATCTCTCTCAAACCAGAAGATCATCCTTCAAAAGAATCAGGGACAAAAAGGATCTCCTCACAAGGGATTCATCAGGTACCAAGCTCTTGGTGATTGCTTCAGTCCATAGATGGCTTTCTTGAGTCTTAATACATTGCCTGGTCTGACCATGTCTTCAAGGCCAGGAGGAGGGCGCATGTAGACTTCATCTTCTAGTTCCCCTTGAAGAAATGCATTCTTCACATCCATTTGCCATAAATCACACTCCAAGTTAGTAGTAAGTGAGAGTATGATTCTGATGGTGTGAAGTTTTGCTACTGGTGCAAAGGTATCTAGGTAATCTTCTCCATAAGTCTTAGTAAACCCCCTTGCCACCAGCCTTGTCTTCTTTCTTTCTGGCTTTCCATTGGCTAGATACTTGATGGTGTAGATTAGGCGACTTGTTACAGCCTTCTTGCCTTTGGGAAGCTCTGATTCAAACCAGGTATCATTCTTTATCATTGCCCCTATCTCATCTTCCACTGATTCTTTCCACTCAGCATCTGCCATTGCTTCTTCATAAGTCTTTGGGATGTATTCTTGATCCACATTACTCATAAAGACTAGGTGTTCTTCTGGATATTGAGCTAGTGAGCACACTGCTTGTGCCGGATGAGCTACTGCATTGGCATTGAAGTAGACTCTTGTATTCTTCCAATTTTCTGGTCCATGTATGATCCTAGTGCTTCTCCTCAGTGGTTGCACTTGCTCTGGTTCAGCCTCTTCAGTCTGATCTTTAGGAAGTTCTTGTTGTTGTGGTTCAGTCTCATTATGTTCCACTTGCTCATCTTGATCATGCAATTCAGAACTTTCTTGATGACTTGCCTCAGTTGGTTCTGTTTGGTTCCCCCTTCATGATCAAGGTGAGGATTCTCTATAACCGGCTCATTCCCTTGAGGAGATGTAGATGATGATCTTCCTCCTTCTTTTTGTTGGCTAATGCCAAGACTCTCCAATATGATCCGCAGGTTGGTAGCTCTGTCTGAGGGTGCATGTGAGAGATCCTTTAGGTTATCCCAACTCTTCTCATCATAGTATCCCTTCGCCTCCATGAACTTAACATCCCTTGAGACCATTACTCTCCTAGTTTCGGGTACATAGCACTTGTATCCCTTCTGGTTGGCTGAGTACCCAATAAACATTGCTTTGACACTCTTGGCTTCTAGCTTATTTCTTTGTTCTCCTAGAACTAAGACAAAGCAAGTGCAACCAAACAAATGCAAATGATCAATGGAAGGTTTGTTAGTGTTGAGTACCTCATAGGGAGAAACATCATGGAGGACTCTTGTGGGTGTCCTATTGATTAGGTAGCAAGCGGCCACAACAACATCACTCCAAAATCTCTTTGGGACATTTGTATGGAACATCATACTCCTAGCAACCTCCATGAGATGTCGATTCTTTCTTTCATATACTCCATTTTGTTGTGGTGTGTAAGGAAAACTTGTCTGATGGATGATTCCATGTTTGGCTAAGTGATTCTTGAATGCATTACTTGTATACTCTCCCCCATTGTCTCACCTAAATATTTTAATCTAGGCATTGAAATGATTAGTGACATAGCTTTGAAAATTCATAAAAGCTTCTAAAACTCTATCTTTAGATGGAATTAAGGTTAGCCAAGTGTATTTAGATTTCTCATCTATGAAGGTGACAAAATATTTGTGGTTTTCCCTAGAGACAGATGGGGCAGTCCATACATCTGAATGCACTAAGTCGAAACAATGCTCATAAATAGTAGTAGATTTAGCAAAGACAGTCTTGCAATGTTTACCAACAATACAAGCTTCACAGCTATCAGTCTTAAAGGAAATATTAGGCAACATTAATCCTAAGGCACGAGAATGAGGATGGCCTAATCTAGCATGCTATAGTACATCAGTAGCTAAAACATGAGTAGAACTAAAAGCATAAGGGAAATCAGAACTAAGTTTGGTGTCTTCAAGCAAATACAATCCGCCCTTGCTAACACCATTTCCCAGCATCTTACTTGTCTCAATATCCTGAAAATGAACATCATTAAGACTAAAAATAACATTGCAATTGAGATCAGTAGTAGCCTTTTTAACAGACAGCAAGTTAGATGTAAATGATGGCATGTAAAAGGCTTTAGCCTTTTTAACAGACAGCAAGTTAGATGTAAGATCATTGTAGCTGGAGTTGAGAGTCATGAGCAAAGCAAACACTTTGTCTTGCTCACGCCTTTCCTCCAAAGCTATTGGGTCTGTGGTGCACGGTCTCAACATATCCAGCTCGGACCAGAGGGCACTGAACTTCCCAAAGTGGCGGTTGAAGTCCATATCCTCTTGATTCAGGCTGCTGATGGATTTCTTCACTTCAAATACTCGGCTGAGGTTTGAAATGTTTCCATAAACGTTTTGTAAAGTATCCCATAGCTGCTTGGCAGTGGTGCAGTATGAGTATGCTTCCATTATTGGAGGATCTAGAGAGCTCTAGAGAATAGACAGCACCATGAGGTCTTCTTGGCCCCATTTCTCTTGATCTACCACCACCAGCTCTTGTCCTTCTTCTCCTTGGCTGGTTTGTTTTGGCGCCTGACTTGAAGTCATGTGAGACCATAAACCTCTTCCACCAAGGGAATTCTTAGCCAATCTTGACCAGAGAAGGTAGTTTATACCTTTGAGAGTAACCGGAATCACCACAGTCTTGTTGTGCTCCATTTCGAAATGCTATTAACCGTTGGGTAAAAGGGTGAAACACAAAATTTTGAGAAACAAAACCGAGCGGATGAAAGGGAATGAGGAGTATTAGAAATTTGCGGAAGGAAAATAGGCTTAGGAGCTTAGATTCTCTGATACCATGTAAGTTTTATCAAGAACAAGTGAAGAACAATGAAGGAGAGAATGAGTTTGATCCGGGACAAAGAGGAGAGAGGGAGAGAGAGAGAGTTGTTTGTGTCGACAATAAAAGAGAGAATAGGGAAGGATGTTGTTTCCTTAATCTGAACATAGGTGGTTACATGAGTATATATGGACAATCAGAATGAAAGAGAAACAATAAACAAAGGGAGTGGTCTGGTCGATGAAAGCGACCTGACCCAACGGCTGGGAGCCTTATCCCACACTTGTGACTTGCACTATTTTAATACTTCTTCTTGTTCAAAATATCCCAAACGGTCTCCCTTGCTTCTGGAACTCTTTGGTCGACATTACCATCAGTTCCTTTACCTCCAAGACACGTTAGGACACTGATGGGAGTTAGGGTAATCCGTACAAGTTGTACGGACCAACTTGTGACCCAAGCTTCTTGTCTTCGTCTCTGATTTCCTTATACCTCAACTGATGAATCCCTTATGAGGAGATCCTTTTGTCCCTGATTCTTTTGAAGGAAGATCTGGTGGTTTGAGAGAGAAAGGGATTGATTTTGATGATGATGGATGGGTTGATTGGATGATCTTCAGAAATGATTTATGGATTGATCAGATCTTGTGTAGATGTGTCTAGGATCAAGAGAATGAACTCTGTTTTTGATCAAAGACAGGTTGCTTGCAGAGAATGAACTCCTAGCAATCTATGTTCAAGGATGAACAAATGATTCACAAAGTTTAGAGAGAGTTTTTGATAAAAAGAGTGAATAATATTTCTGAAAACAAAAGAAAGTTTAAGTAGAGAAGAAGGAAATGGAAAAGTCCTAAAATTGTAGAAAAATAAGAAAAACTTAATTAAAACTAAAATTGTTTTGAAAACTCAATATTAATTATTTAGGCTGACTTCTCCACTTGATTTTCGTAGCTGATTTGGTTATGGCTCATACTAAACGAAGCAAGTCATTGCTTCCTTTAATTTCTTGGTTTATGATCTTGTTTTGAGCTGAGAAAAGTCCAAACTCGAATCTGATCACATCTTCATTGTAACTTGAGTGAGAAATAAGCTCAGTATGCTCCATTCCAGCCTTAGGTTCATCTTCATGCTTTCTATTCAGCCATCCCAGTTTATCCTTTGTCGCATAGTCATCTGGCTCAACCATGGTTGCATCATCCCCTCCTCCTTTGAAAAGATTTATCCTCAAATCTGTATCTCCTACATCAAAAGGAAACAAGTAAGAAGCAATACAAATGATCAAGAAAATAAGAATGAAAGCAACATCAAAGTAAGGTTTTGGACAGAAACTTCCTTGGAGTTTTGAATCCATTTTCCTCAAGTATTTCCATCTCCAAATCTCTGGCTGATAATCGTGGTCCCTGCTCTTGTCCTTCGCACTTCTTTGGGACAGATCCGGCTGTTCCTAGAAACTCAAAACAAAGCCTGCATATCCAGTATTATATGTGCAAGACATGTTCTTTATCTAATCAATAACAAATAGTTTCTTTCTAAGAACACTTTTCACTTGTTTCAGTCTTTCAAAATGTCTATCAAAGTAAGTGTTATAAACCAGAATGGTTACAAGGCACGTGATAGCATAGTTCCTAAAGAACCACTTCAGAACATACATAAGTTTCTCAGACTTAGAACACAAAAGATCAAGTTCAAACTGAGAATTACTTAACCAAAAATCAGCATGCTTATCAAAGAAAGTGTTGTACACTAATATATCCTCAAAGCTCAAAACAACATCATTCTGCAAGCATGATCTCAAAACAAACCAAGATTTATCAGTTTCAGAACAAACATGAGCAAGTTTCAAATCAGAATCAAGAACAAACTCGTTTTCAGCCCTAAGTGCTTTCAGTTCCTGCCACTTTCTAGGTTCGCTCATGGCATAAGAAGATTCAAACAAATCGCCATGGACTAGTTTATGCTTAGAACAATTCAGAACAAAGCCATTTTCTTTGAAAACAAATGAATCAAACAATTTTCTAGAACAGAAAACATGTTGTTGTAGAACAAGTCCTAGTAACTTTTGAGGATGATCAAAGCTTATGTTATGTTCCATAAATTGCTCAAGAGTCAAAATATGTTCAAAATTGATGTCATTAACACACTGAAAATGTTTCTGACCAGAGACTTTATCAGGTTCAAACACTTTAAGAGAATTAATCATGTTATCAAAAACAGAGTTTGAAACACAAAATTCTTTTACTTTTTCTAGACCAAAACGTTTGACATCATTGGAACTAACCTTAACAAACATTTGAGGCAGAGAATTAATCAGATCGAATCCCTTATAGTGCTCTTGAGAATTTAAAGAGAATGACTTAGCATTTGTTTCTGTTTCAGTGTTGGGCTGCTCCAACTCTTCTTCTGGTGGTGAACTCTTTTGTGCTTCTTCTGATAGGTTTTCTTCTAAGACCTGAGATACTGAATCAAGGCTACTCGGTTGCACCGGTTCAATACAGGTTAGTTCATCACAAGCACTACTGATAAGATTTTCAGATTGAGAAGAGAAAAGAGAGAACTCATTTTCTGTCTCAGTTTCTTCTATTACCTTAGATTGCTCTGTTTTCAGCTCTTGGATGATCTGCTCCTGCTTGCTGCAACTCATTGGGTCAGTAACCTTTGAGGAAGGTTGTGTGGATGGTCTCACACGCTGGCGTTTTGCAAACTCCTTGATGACTTGTTGTGCAATCCTTTTGAAATTATCTTGAAACAAATGGCTGTGCAAATAATCAAATTCTGCTTGTTGTTTCTGAGACTTCTTTATGGGATCACGACCAAAGCAAGGACCTTTCTCTTCTCTGGCATATCTAGGATGTTCTATGCTCCTCCTAATTGGTTCCTCTTGCCTCCATGGTCGTGCCTTTTCCTGCACAAAATCAGAATGGTTAAAAACCGATTTTTCTTTTCTTATCAAAATCTGTCTTTTTTTCCAGCAAACTCTTTGTGGAAGAACTGAATTGATCATGATGTGTGCTCCTCCTGTTAATCTTTTCCAGTGACCTCCTAGTTTTTATCCTCTCCTGTTCATAACCAGATTCATGAATATCATATGAGTCTCTTTTTCTCCCAGACTTTTCTCTTCTTCCCAAGGCTGCTTTTGTAGCAGAGTCAAACATGTTGGAATCTAACTCCTTTTCAGGATGTCTCTTTCTGACATTGCTTCCTCCATACATGGATTCCTATTAAGAAACTCAACAAGAAAATTAACACAATAACATAAAGCCGAAGCCTCACAATTCTCTCAAATGTTTTCTCTTTGATTTTTTTGTGAGTTTTTTTTGTGAATCCAGTAGCTCAGCAATAAACAAAGATCAATCTTTTAGAGATCAATTCCCCAACCCCAAAACAGAAGAAATAGATAGAAAGATTGCAAGATTTTTGTTTGCAAGAGGCTTTACCACCAGAGACTGGATTTCTCTTCAGTCAAGTTGGATTTCTCTTCAACTTTCTTAATCTTTTCGATTTTTTTTTTCTGGTTGGCCCTCTTGCAGATACACAGATAGAAAGATAAGAACTTTATGAGAAAATTGCAGAGAAAAAGAAATCAGATTCCACAAAACAAAGAAGAAGAAATCAGATTCCCCAAAACAAAGAAGAAGAAATCAAACCCAGATTTTTGAGAGTTTCAGATTCAAACCTAGATCAAGAGCCTTCAAACCTGGCTCTGATACCACTTGATGAATCCCTTATGAGGAGATCCTTTTGTCCCTGATTCTTTTGAAGGAAGATCTGGTGGTTTGAGAGAAAAAGGGATTGATTTTGATGATGATGGATGGGTTGATTGGATGATCTTCAGAAATGATCTATGGATTGATCAGATCTTGTGTAGATATGTCTAGGATCAAGAGAATGAACTCTGTTTTTGATCAAAGACAGGTTGCTTGCAGAGAATGAACTCCTAGCAATCTATGTTCAAGGATGAACAAAGGATTAACAAAGTTTAGAGAGAGTTTTTGATAAAAAGAGTGAATAATACTTCTGAAAACAAAAGAAAGTTTAAGTAGAGAAGAAGGAAATGGAAAAGTCCTAAAATTGTAGAAAAATAAGAAAAACTTAATTAAAACTAAAATTGTTTTGAAAACTCAATATTAATTATTTAGGCTGACTTCTCCACTTGGTTTTCGTGGCTGATTTGGTTCTGGCTCATACTAAACGAAGCAAGTCATTGCTTCCTTTAATTTCTTGGTTTATGATCTTGTTTTGAGCTGAGAAAAGTCCAAACTCGAATCTGATCACATCTTCATTGTAACTTGAGTGAGAAATAAGCTCAGTATGCTCCATTCCAGCCTTAGGTTCATCTTCAAGCTTTCTATTCAGCCATCCCGGTTTATCCTTTATCGCATAGTCATCTGGCTCAACCATGGTTGCATCATCAACACTTCATGTCTTTTCTGTATTCTTCTTCTTCATGATCAATAGAGAGAAGCACCAGGACAAGGAGTATGGATGGGTTGCAACAAGAGCACTGAGATTTTTTGATATTGTGATGCTGATTGGGCAGGAGATAGGGTTGATAGGAGATAAACCACTGGATATTGCACATTTATTGGAGGAAACCTAGTCACTTGGAAGAGCAAGAAGCGGAAGGTTGTATCTTGTTCCAGTGTTGAGGCAGAGTACCGAGCTATGAGGAAACTCACTAGTGAGCTTATATGGATCAATGGACTACTAAGGGACTTGGGAATAGAGACAACCTCACCTATAACCATGCATTGTGACAACCAGCCTGCCATACATATAGCATCCAACAATGTGTTTCATGAGAGGACTAAACACATTGAGGTGGATTGTCACAAGGTAAGACAAGCTGTGGAGCAACAAGTCATACTGCCTTGCTACACAAGGAGTGAAGATCAATTGGCTGATATCTTCACCAAGGCTGCAAGCACTTAGGTCTGCGAACTCATACATTCCAAGCTAGGACTCGTTGACCTCTCATCACACTGATGCCCTTAACCATGAGGTGTTCTACTCTTTTTCCTTGGCCTGGTTTTTATCCCATGAGGTTTTTCCAAGCTAAAGGTTTTAATGAGGGAATACTTCATGGTTTCCAAGCTTGATCAACTCCTATGGTCAAGCTTGAGGGGGAGTGTTAACATGAAGTAGAAATAAAGATAAAGAAGGGAAGACAACTCGGATCAATCAAGGTTAAGGGAGGTTTGTGCATACAAACCGGTTTGGGGCTTTCTTGATCAAGACTTGAACTACAAGGTAACTAAGCTGGTTAGCCTAACTAAATGAGTCATTTCAAAGTCCCTAAGGAGTCAGAAGAGGCAGGGAGCCGTTCGTACTGAAGTCAAAGGGGAAGATCACATGTTAGGTTAAGGAGGAGAGAGATGGGGGACAGGTCACTATCACTCCTGATCCAGGCCAGTCTGCCTGATTCAGTCTGTCTGATCCAGGCCCTTTTATCCAAATGAGCTCATTGATCAGCTTCAGCATTGCCCTATACTCAGCTTCAGTACTGGAGCATGACACCACTTTCTGCTTCTTGCTCTTCCAAATAACAAGGTTCCCTCCAATGAAGGTGCAATACCCTGTGGTGGACCTCCTGTCAGCTCTATCACCAGCCCAATCAGCATCACAGTAGCCAACCACTTCAGTGCTTCCATTGCATCCCATCCATACTCCTTGGCCTGGTGATCCATTAAGATAGCTCAATATCCTGTCCACCATGTTCCAATGATGCTCCTTTGGTACTTGCATATGTTGACTCACCTGATTCACAGCAAAACATATATCAGGCCTTGTGATAGTTAAGTAGATCAACTTACCAACAAGCTTTCTATAAAGCTTGGCATCATGGAAGGGCTTGCTGTCTTCAATCTCCCCCTCTCGTGGAAGCTTATACCCATCTTCAAGTGGCATCTTGGCTGTCTTTCCTCCAAGTTTACCTGCATCTTTCAAAAGATCAAGTGTATACTTTCTTTGGGACATGAACAAACCTTCCTTGGACCTACATATCTCAATCCCAAGGAAGTATTTCATTTCTCCCAAATCTTTGATTTCAAACACAGATTTAAGAAAATCCTTTGTGGCTTATACCCACTTTGTCACTTCCTGTTATGATGATATCATCAACATAGACAAGAAGGACAATGATACCTGAAGGAGTAGTGAGAGTGAAGAGAGTATGATCCAACTCTGACCTTATAAATCCACGCACATTCAGAGTAGTGCTGAGCTTAGTATACCAGGCTCTAGGGGATTGTTTCAATCCATAAATGGCTTTCTTCAGTCTCAAAACATTTCCTGGCTTCACAAGACCTTCAAGACCAGGTGGAGGATGCATATAAACTTCATCTTCAAGCTCCCCCTGAAGAAAGGCATTTTTCACATCCATTTGCCATAAACCCCACTCAAGATTTGTTGCAATGGACAAGACAATCCGAATGGTATGAAGCTTGGCAACTGGGGCAAAGGTGTCAATGTAATCCTCTCCATAGGTTTTTGTGAATCCTCTAGCTACCAATCTGGTTTTGCTCCTCTCTATCTTCCCATTTGGTAAGTACTTAATGGTAAAGATCCATCTACTTGACAAAGCCTTCTTTCCTTTTGGTAACTCACTTTCATACCATGTCTCATTCCTTATCATAGCATCTGCCTCATCCCCAACAGATTTCTTCCATTCTTTGTCTTCTATGGCCTCTTCATAAGTTCTTGGAACATGACTCATATCCAGACTGGTCATGAAACCACAATGCTCACTAGGAAACTCAGCAAATGGGCACACTGCATGACTTGGATGTTCAACAGCTTGAGCATTGAAATACACCCTTGTATTCACCCAATTTGATGGGTCCTTGCTAACACTTGTGCTCCTTCTCAATGGCGCCACCACAGGTTCATCAACCTCAACAGGTTGACCTTCTTCTTGTAATTGAACTTTTTTCTTCTTCAGGATCCTCCTCCTGATCATTCCTCTCAGTATCAACTCCATTTCGCATCACATCTTGATCTGGACTTCCTGAACCTCCTTCTTCATGATCTTCCCCCTCAGGTTCATTTCCCCCTTCAAGATCAATGTGGGATGCGTCTTCAGCTTCATGTGGCTTAGGTATTTCCCTTCTCCTCTGATCTGGATTCATATTGATCCCAAGAGTCTCCAAAATATGCTTAAGGCTGGTGGCCTTATCAACCTCTTGAGATAGATCCTTTAACTCATTCCAGCTCTTCTCTTCATAATACCCTTGTGTCTCCATGAACTTCACATCTTTAGAAACAAAAACCAGGATGAATCACTATGTAAGAAGCTTGATTTGCAACCATTAATCAGTGGACAGTGTCCATGAATTTGAATAAATCCCATAAGAGGTATGTTAAAGAAGTTATTTCACTTTCTAATCAGGATATCCATGTTTAAACTGTTTGGACATATGGCAAGTTCTTCAAGCTTCTAATCAAATCAGGATGAATCACTATGTAAGAAGCTTGATATGGAACCATTAATAAGTGGAGAGTCTTTCATGAAGTTGGATAAATCTCATAGGAGTTATGTTGAAGAAGTTATTCCACTTTCTAATCAGGATATCCATGTTTAGACTGTTTGGACATATGGCAAGTTCTTCAAGCTTCTAATCAAACCAGGATGACTCACTATGTAAGAAGCTTGATTTGGAACCATTAATCAGTGGAGAGTGTCCATGAAGTTG
>MU107271.1:19827-48803 GCA_012274485.2 Sinapis alba | reverse complement strand
GACCCATACGTACTGATAGGCTGATATGATCAGCCTTATCTGTACTGAATGGAAAGATTTAAATTAACGGACCATGGACTGTCCAGACTGGTCCCATCAGTACATGAAAACGACCCATACGTATTGATAGGCTTATACGATCGGCCATCCGTACTGCCTGGATGGACCAAAGACTGTCCAGACTGGTCTATCTGGCCATGAAAAATCTACCCATATGTACTAATAGGCTGATATGATCAGCCTTATCCGTACTAAATGGAAGGAGTTAACTCAACGGACCATGGAGTTTCTAGACTGGTCCTATCAAAACATGAAAATGAACCATACGTATTGATAGGCTGATACGATCAGCCATCCGTCCTGCCTAGATGGACAAAGGACTGTCAAGAGTGGTCCCTCAGGCAATGAAAAATCGACCAATACGTATTGATAAGCCTATATAATCAGCCTTAACCGTACTAAAAGGAAGGATTTAACTCAACGGACAATGGACTGTCCAGACTAATCCCATCAGTACATGAAAAATTACCCAGACGTACTGATAGGCCGATACGATCAGCCATCTGTACTGTCTGGAAGGAACAAGGACTGTCCAGACTGGTTCGTCAGGCCATGAAAAATGACCCATATGTACTGATAGACTGATATGATCAGTCATCCGTACTCCCTGGAAGCACCGAGGACTGAAAAGACTGGTCCATCAGGCCATGAAAAATCGACCCACACGTACTGATAGGCTGATATGCTGATATGATCAGCCTTATCCATACTGAATGGAAGGATTTAACTCAACAAACCATGGACTGTCAAGATTGGTCTCATCAGTACATGAAAAATGATCCATATGTACTAATAGGCTGATACGATCAGCAATCCGTACTGCCTGGATTGACAAAGGACTGTCCAGAGTGGTCCATCAGGCCATGAAAAATGGACCCATACGTACTGATAGGCTGATATGATCAGCCTTATCCATACTGACAGGAAGTATTTAACTCAACGGACTATGGACTGTTCAGACTGGTCCCATCAGTACATGAAAAATGACCCATACGTACTGATAGGCTTATATGATAAGCCATGCGTATTCCCTGGTTGGACCAAGGACTGTCCAGAGTGGTCCATCAGGCCATGAAAAATTAACCATACGTACTGATAGGCTGATATGATCAGCCTTATCTGTACAACATGGAAAGATTTAACTCAACGGACCATGGACTGTCCAGACTGGTCCCATCAGTACATGAATAATGACCCATACGTACTGATAGGCTGATACGATCAGCCATCCGTACTCCCTAGATGGACCAAGGACTGTCCAGACTTGTCCATCAGGCCATGAAAAATCTACCCATACTTACTGATAGGCTGATATGATCAGACTTATCTATACAGAATGGAAAGATTTAACTTAACGGACATGGACTGTCCAGATTGGTCCCATTAGTACATGAAAAATGATCCATACGTACTGATAGGCTAATACGATCAGCCATCTGTACTGCCTGGAAGGACCAAGGACTGTTCATCAGGGCATGAAAAATCGACCCAAATGTACTGATAGGCTGATATGATCAGCCTTATCCGTACTGAATGAAAGTATTTAACTCAACGGACCATGGACTGTCCAGACTGGTCCAATCAGTACATGAAAAATGACTTATACATACTGATAGGCTGATACGATCAGCCATCCGTACTGCCAGGATGGACCAAGGACTGTTCATCAGGGCATGAAAAATCGACCCACAGGTACTGATAGGCTGATATGATCAGCCTTAACCATACTGAATGGAAGGATTTAGCTCAATGGACCATGGACTGTCCAGACTGGTCCCAACTATACATGAAAAATGACCCATATGTACTAATGCCTGATACGATCAGCCATTCTTCTTGCCTGGATGGACCAAGGACTGTCCAGACTGGTCCATCAGACATGAAAACGACCCATACGTATTGATAGGCTAATACGATCGGCCATCCGAACTGCCTGGATGGACCAAGGACTGTCCAGACTGGTCCATCAGGCCATGAAAAATTGACCCATACGTACTGATAGGCTGATATGATCAGCCTTATCTGTACTGAATGGAAATATTTAAATTAACGGACCATGGACTGTCCAGACTGGTCCCATCAGTACATGAAAACGACCCATACGTATTGATAGGCTTATACGATCGGCCATCCGTACTGCCTGGATGGACCAAAGACTGTCCAGACTGGTCTATCTGGCCATGAAAAATCTACCCATATGTACTAATAGGCTGATATGATCAGTCTTATCCGTACTAAATGGAAGGAGTTAACTCAACGGACCATGGAGTGTCTAGACTGGTCCTATCAGTACATGAAAAATGAACCATACGTATTGATAGGCTGATACGATCAGCCATCCGTACTGCCTAGATGGACAAAGGACTGTCAAGAGTGGTCCCTCAGGCCATGAAAAATCGACCAATACGTATTGATAAGCCTATATAATCAGCCTTAACCGTACTAAAAGGAAGGATTTAACTCAACGGACAATGGACTGTCCAGACTAATCCCATCAGTACATGAAAAATTACCCAGACGTACTGATAGGCCGATACGATCAGCCATCTGTACTGTCTGGAAGGAACAAGGACTGTCCAGACTGGTTCGTCAGGCCATGAAAAATGACCCATATGTACTGATAGACTGATATGATCAGTCATCCGTACTCCCTGGAAGGACAAGGGACTGTCCAGACTGGTCCATCAGGCCATGAAAAATCGACCCCCACGCATTGATAGGCTGATATGATCGGCCTTATCCCTACTAAATGGAAGGTTTTAACTCAACGAACCATGGACTGTTAAGACTGGTCCCATCGGTACATGAAAAATGACCCATACGTACTGATAGGCTGGTACGATCAGCCATCTATACTCCCTGGAAGGACCAAGGACTGTCCATACTGGTCATGAAAAATGACCCATACGTACTGATGACTGATATGATCAATCATCCGTACTGCCTGGATGGACCAAGGACTGTCCAGACTGGTCCATAAGGCCATGAAAAATCGACCCACACGTATTGGTAGGATTATATGATCAGCCTTATCCGTACTGAATGGAAGGATTTGACTCAAAGGACCATGGACTGTCACACTGGTCCATAACGCCATGAAAAATCTAGCCAAATGTACCGATAGGCTGATATCATCAACCTTATCTATACTGAATGGAAAGATTTAACTCAACGGACCATGGAATGTCCAGACTAGTCCCATCAGTACATGAAAAATGACCCATACGTACTGATAGGCTGGTATGATCAGCCATCCGTACTGCCTGGATGGACCAAGGACTGCCCATCATGGCCGATCAGGCCACGAAAAATCAACCCACACGTATTGATATGCTGATATGATCAGCCTTATCTGTACTGAATGTAAAGATTTAACTCAACGGACCATTGACTGTCAAGACTGGTCCAATCAGTACATGAAAAATAACCCATATGTATTGATAGGCTTATACGATCAGCCATCCATACTGCCTGGATGGACAAAGGACTGTCCAGACTGGTCCATCAGGCCATGAAAATCTACCCATATGTACTGATAGACTGATATGATCAGCCTTATCCGTACTGAACTGAAGGACTTAACTCAACGAACCATGGACTGTCCAGACTGGTCCCACCTGTACATGAAAAAAGACCCATATGTACTAATGACTGATACGATCAGCCATTCGTACTGTCAGGATGGACCAAGGACTGTCCAGACTGGTCCATAAGGCCACGAAAATTGACCAATACGTACTGATAGGCTGTTATGATCAGCCTTATCCGTACTGAATGGAATGATTTAACTCAACGGACCATGGACTGTCCAGACTGGTCCCATCAGTACATGAAAAACGACCCATACGTATTGATAGGCTAATACGATCAGCCAGCCATACTGCCTGGATGGACGAAGGACTGCTCATACATGTCCACTTGGCCATGAAAAATTGAACCACACATACTGATAGGCTGATATGATCAGCCTTAACCATACTGAACGGAAGGACTTAACTCAACGGACCGTGGACAATCTGGACTGGTCCCATCAATACATGAAGAATGACCCATCATACTGATAGGCTGATACGATCATCCATCCGTACTGCCTGGATGGACAAAGGACTTTCAAGACTTGTTCATCAGGCCATGAAAAATTGACCCATACGTACTAATAGGCTGATATGATCAGCCTTATCCGTACTAAATGGAAGGATTTAACTCAACGGACCATGGACTGTCTAGACTGGTCCCATCAGTACATGAAAAATGACCCATGCGTACTAATAGGCTGATACGATCAGCCATCCATACTACCAGGATGGACCAAGGACTGTTCAGACTGGTTCATTAGGCCATGAAAAATCGACCCATATGTACTGATAGGATGTTATGATCAGCCTTTTTAAAACTGAATGGAAGGATTGTCCAGACTGGTCCATCATGCCATGAAAATCGACCCATATGTACTGATAGGCTGTTATGATCAGCCTTATCCAAACTGAATGGAAGGATTGTCCAGACTGGTCCATCAGGCCATGAAAAAACGACCCACGCGTACTAATAGGCTGATATGATCAGCCTTATCCATACTGAATGGAAGGATTTAACTCAACAGACCATGGACTGTCCAGACTAGTCTCATCAGTACATGAAAAATGACCCATACGTACTGATAGGTTGATATGATCAGCCTTATCCGTACTGAATGGAAGGATTTAACTCAACGGACCATGGACTGTCCAGACAGTTCCCACCTATACATGAAAAATGACCCATATGTACTGATGACTAATACGATCAGCCATCCGTCTAGCATGGTAGGACCAAGGACTGTCCACACTGGTCCATCAGACCATGAAAAATTGACCCATACGTTTTGATAGGCTGATATGATCAGCCTTATCCGTTTCGAATGGAAGTATTTAACACAACGGATAATGGACTGTCTAGACTGGTCCCATCAGTACATGAAAAATGACCCATGCGTACTGATAGGCTGATACGATCAGCCATCCGTACTGCCTGGATGGACCAATGACTGCCTAGACTGGTTCATTAGGCGATGAAAAATCGACCCATACGTACTGATAGGCTGTTATGATCAGCCTTATCTGTACTGAACGGAAGGACTTAACTCAACGGACCATGGACTGTCCGGACTGGTCCCACCTGTACATGAAAAATGACCTATACGTACTGATAGGCTGATACGATCAGCCATCCGTACTGCCTTGATGGACCAAGGACTGTCCATACTGGTCCATAAGGCCAAAAAAAATCTGGCCATACGTACTGATAGGCTAATATGATCAGCCTTATCTGTACTGAATGGAAAGATTTAACTCAACGAACCATGGACTGTCCAGACTGGTCCCATTAGTAAATGAAAAATGACCCATACGTACTGATAGGCTAATACGATTAGCCATCCGTACTGCCTGGAAGGACCAAGGACTGTCCAGATTGGTCCAACAGGCCATGAAATCGACCCAGTTGTATTGATAGGCTTATATGATCAGCCTTATCCGTTCTGAATGGAAGTATTTAACTCAACGGACCATGGACTGTTCAGAATTGTCCTATCAGTATATGAAAAATGACCCATACGTACTGATAGGCTAATACGATCAGCCATCCGTACTGCCTGGATGGACCAAGGACTGTCCAGACTGGTTCATCAGGCCATAAAAAATCGACCCATACGTACTAATAGGCTGATATGATCAGCCTTATCCATACTAAATGGAAGGACTTAACTCAACGGACCATGGACTGTCTAGACTGGTCCCATCAGTACATGAAAAATGACCCATGCGTACTGATAAGCTGATACGATCAGCCATCCGTACTGCCTGGATGGACCAAGGACTGTCCAGACTGGTTCATTAGGCCATGAATAATGACCCATACGTACTGATAGGCTGTTATGATCAGCCTTATCCAAACTGAACGTAAGGATTTAACTCAATGTACCATAGACTGTCTGGACTGGTACCATCAGTACATAAAAAATTACCCATACGTACTGATAGGCTGATACCATCAACCATCTGTAGTCCTTAGAAGGACCAAGGACAGTCCAGAGTGGTCCATCAGGCCATGAAAAATTGACCCACACGTACTGATAGGCTGATATGATCAACCTTATCCGTACTGAATGGAAGTATTTAACTCAACGGACCATGGATTGTCCAGACTGGTCCCATCAGTACATGAAAAATGACCCATACGTACTAATGACTGATACGATCAGCCATCCATCTTGCCTGGATGGACCAAGGACTGTCCAGACTGGTCCATTAGACCATGAAAAATCGACCCATTCATACTGATAGGCTGATATGATCAGCCTTATCTGTTCCGAATGAAAGTATTTAACTCAATGGACCATGGAATGTTCAGACTGGTCCCATCAGTACATGAAAAATGACCCATACATACTGATAGGCTAATACGATCAGCCATCCGTACTGCCTGGATGGACCAAGGACTGTCCAGACTGGTCTATCAGGCCATGAAAAATCAGCCCATACGTACTGATAGGCTGATATGATATGCCTTAACCTACTGAATGGAAGGATTTAACTCAACAGACCATAGACTGGCTGGACTAATCCCATCAGTTCACGAAAAATGACCCATACGTACTGATAGGCTGATACGATCAGCCATCCGTACTGCCTGGAAGGACAAGGTACTGTCCAAACTGGTTCATCAGGACATGAAATATCGACCCATGCGTACTGAATGTAAGGATTTAACTAAATGGACCATGGACTGTCCGGACTGGTCCCATCAGTACACCAAAAATGACCCATACGTACTGATAGGTTGATACGATCGGCGATCCGTACTGCCTAGAAGGACCAAGGACAGTCCAGAGTTGTCCATCAGACCATGAAAAATAGACTTATACATACTGATAGGCTGATATGATCAGCCTTATCCGTACTGAATGGAAAAATTTAACTAAACAGACCATGGACTATCCAGATTGGTCCCATCAGTACATGAAAAATGACCCTTACGTACTGATAGGCTGATACGATTAGCCATCCGTACTGCCTGGATGGACCAACGACTGTCCAGAGTGGTCCATTAGGCCATGAAAAGTTGACACATACGTACTGATAGGCTGATATTATCATTGTTAACCTTACTGAATGGAATGATTTAATTCAACGGACCAAGGACTGTCTGGATCGGTCCTATCAGTACATGAAAAATTACCCATACGTACTGATAGACTGATACGATCGGCCATCCGTACTGCCTGGAAGGACCAAGGATTGTCCAGACTGGTCCATCAGGCCATGAAAAATCTACCCATACGTACTGATAGGCTGATATGATCAGCCTTATCCGTGCTGAATGGAAGGGTTTAACTCAACAGACCGTGGACTGTCCAGACTGGTCCCATCAGTAGATGAAAAATGACCAATACGTACTAATAGGCTGATACGATCCGCCATCTGTACTGCCTGAATGGACCAAGGACTGTCCAGACTAATCCATCAGGCCATGAAAAATCGACCCATACGTACTAATAGGCTGATATGATCAGCCTTATCTTTACTGAATTGAAGGATTTAACTCAACATACCATGGACTGTCCAGACTGGTCCCATCAGTACATGAAAAATGACCAATACGTAAAAATAGGCTGATACGATCAGCCATCCGCACGGCCTGGATGGACCAAGGACTGTCCAGAGTGGTCTGTCAGACAATGAAAAACCAACCCATACGTACTGGTAGGATGATATGATCATTGTTAACCGTACCTAATGGAAGGATTTAATACAACGGACCATGGACTCTCCGGACAGGTCCCATCAGTACATGAAAAATTACCCATACTTACTGATAGGCTGATACGATCAGCCATCCGTACTGCCTGGAAGGACCAAGGATTGTCCAGACTAGTCCATCAGGCCATAAAAAATTGACCCATACGTACTGATAAGCTTATATGGTCTGCCTTATCCGTACTGAATGGAAGGATTTAACTCAACAGACCATAGACTGGCCGGACTAATCCCATTAATTCATGAAAAATGACCCATACGTACTGGTAGGCTGATACGATCAGCCATCGGTACTGCCTTGAAGGAAAAGAGACTGTCCAGACTGGTCCATCAGGACATGAAATATCGACCCATAAGTACTGATAAGTTGATATGATCAGCCTTATCCGTACTGAATGGAAGGATTCAACTGAAAGGACCACGGACTTTCCAGATTGGTCCCATCAGTACATGAAAAATGACCCTTACGTACTGATAGGCTGATACGATTAGCCATCCGTACTGCCTGGATGGACCAACGACTGTCCAGAGTGGTCCATCAGGCCATGAAAAGTTGACCCATACGTACTGATAGGTTGATATGATCATTGTTAACCGTACTGAATGGAAGGATTTAATTCAACGGACCATGTACTGTCCGGACTGGTCCTATCAGTACACCAAAAATGACCAATACGTACTGATAGGCTGATACGATCAGCCATCCGTACTGCCTGGAAGGACCGACGACTGTCCAGACTGGTCCATCAGGCCATGAAAAATCGACCCACACGTACGGAAAGGCTGATATGATCAGCCTTATCCATACTGAGTTGAAGGATTTACTCAACAAACCATGGACTGTCCAGACTGGTCCCATCAGTACATGAAAAATGACCAATACATAAAAATAGGCTGATACGATCAGCCATCTGCACGGCCTGGATGGACCAAGGACTGTCCAGAGTTGTTCGTCAGGCCATGAAAATTCGACCCATACATACTGATAGGCTGATATGATCCGTGTTAACCGTACTGAATGGAAGGATTTAATTCAACATACCATGGACTGTCCGGACTTGTAAGACCCGAACCCGGCCTTCTAGGCCGCGGTCGATGCCTCAATTCGCTCGGTCCACACACTGACCTAACCTCTCAAATTTTCATCCTTTCCTTTTATAGTTTGCCCTTAAGGCGGAGGTTTACCTAGCTCTTAGCTGAAGACTATCTTAGTCATTCTCTAGCTTAGATCCTTTCAACTTATGCACAGCGGAATATTATCTATTTAACCGTTGGACTAACTCCAATCTAATACTTGTCCGGTCGAATCACCTCAGCTAATGGTTAGTACACTCAAGTACCAGCTAGCTCAAAGGTCGATCCTACCTAAACCAAGTCTTACAAGTCCTGAGGTTCAATTCCCCTAACCATTCTATCTAGATCTAAGCAACCAATTGCTAGATCTTACCTTCGCCACATCCACGGAGCTTGTTAGCTCATCGGTCCCAGATGGCTTAGCTGTTAAGCTAGCTCATCCACCTAGCTGAGCTGAATTACTTCACCTGAGGTTCCATCTCTTCCAGCTGATCGAGCTGCGAGGTAGCTTCACCCAGCTCCCTGTCCACTCGTACATATTCCTTATACCTGTATAAACCCTTCCCCTTGGTACTTAGTCATTCAGCCAACCATCCCCATAGACCAAGTACCTTTGGGAAGTCTTCAGCTACAAAAATGACCTCAAGCAAACATGCTCCAAAATTAATTAAAATCCATGATAATTCATGATAAATCACGACTAAGAGATTCCCAAAAGAGTTTCCCCAAATTCGGCCTAGATCATATAGATCTCGGCCAGGATCAGTCCGACCAAGGGCTAAGGACTATGGTCCTGAACCGGCCAAGGCCTTGGTTCAATGCGTCCATGTCTTAGGAGTATGCTCCCCTGGGGTCAAGTCCTATCATGGACTAATAATGCCCATCAGATCCCAAGTCAATCAACCAACCACCCCACATGACTCAGAACTGATGAGTCTTCACACTTACCTAACCGGCCATGGAACCATGTCCCAATGGAACCGATTAATCTTGCTCTTACAACCGGTGCATCCTTTAATCAATCAGATCAGACACCTTGATCCATCATCTATGGATCAGGTCGTCTATCCTTGCCAATGATCAGATCACACACGGCCTTCCTTGTGTAAACACACCGGCTCCTTACTTGTGGTCCATGCCCACAAGTACTAGCCTGGCTCATCTCCTTTGCTTGATGTTGGTTCCAAACGAATTGAACCTTGCACTCCCCATGGTTCCCCTTATACTAGGACTCCCATGTGACTCCTCAATAGGCCGGATCAATGGTTCACACCATGATCAAACCCAACACAATCAATGATCCATCATGGATCACTATCCAATGAATACCATCTAACTATCATCCCACATGGATGAGTTAGATAAGCAATGATCCGCCCCTTCTCTCAGGGTCCTGGATCCTTAGTTTACACCACATTATATGGTCTTCAATGGGCGTGCCATACCTGACCTTAACCACACCACAAGAGACAGCAATATAACTAGAAAGTAACCATAAACATGTTACCTTATCAATGATGTTTGTAGATCTTGTGCCATCCATTGTCAAGTGAGGCATTGCTCTTACAAAGCATACCTCCATAAATTCTTATCACATACCTCCAGTATTGATAAGATCCAATCAAGGGTCGCACCAAAGTTCTCATCCATGGAACTCCCATGAAACTAGTTTCTGCACTGCATCCGCCTTTAAGGCTGTCTTGGCCTTTGAGAGTGGAGTCCGGTCTTCTCCCTTCTATCCTTACCATTTGCCTGTGTTCCCAGGACACAGAGGAAGCCTAGGACGTGTCCATCCATGATCAAATACCACCCAAGGGTCGTGCATCATTCCCCCCTTTGTTGCTCATGAAACTGCCTTTCTACACACATCTGCCTTCAAGGCTGTCTCAGCCATTGGAATTGAATTCCGGTCCTCCATATTATATCCAGGCTATTTGCGTGTGTTCTATGGATGTAGAGTAAGCCCAGGGCGTGGCAAACAATAATCAAAACCCATCAGAGGGTCGTTCTCCACTCCCCTCTTGATTGCCCTCTAAACTGCCTCTTTGCTGCCTTCACACCACTCCTGGTCTTGGATGTTGAATCCGACCATCTCTATGTTTTTCGATGATTTTCTTTGAGTTTCAGGGTGAAGAAGTAAGACCTGTAGTGCCTGCAAAGGCACGGACTTGCCTGCCTTATATAGAAGAAGGGGTGGTTACTTCTTAACCATTGCATCCCTTCGGTATCAATTCTGGCCATTGATTTAATCAATGGTCCAGATCACACCCATTCGACCATAACTGCCTCCCTTGCCATCCCTTGGTCAGTAACTGTACCCTGTCATATACCCCACGTGCCTAGACCCAATCCCCAGCCCCTGGACCGAGCATATGGACCACCTGATCCATTGCCCCAATGCTCGGCCCACACGGACCATCCACCTGACCCGACCACAGCCCGGACTGTTCCAACTGCCCAAGACTTGAACACTCAGTACAGCTGAGTTGAGCTGACCCCCAGCTTACCTAGCTGAGTGAGCTAGTCCATCCAGCTCAGGGATCTGACACACGCTACTTGAGCTCCAAACGACCTCCGTTCAGCTAGTTGAGCTTCTTGCTTGCATCGCCTAGCTGTTGTATACTGCGTCCAGCTTGCTTTCTTTATCTTATTCAACCCTTCTAAGTCCCTTGGTCTATTTCCAGACTTAGAATAAGGTTTCCCGTGATCCACTCTGATCATTCACTTCATCGAGCTTCACCCGGACTTGGTCCAGCTACCGGATTGCTCATGCAACTCTTTTGAGCTTGCCTCTTCCTTGTTTTGGTTAAGTTCCAACTATCTGATTCCCTTAACCACGTTCTTGGACCATGAGACGATTGTCTTTAAGTCATGTGACCTGACTGGTGCGTCTCCTCGCACCATGGCTGTGCCCGAAGGCCTTATCTAGAATCAAGGACATGACAGGACTGGTCCCATAAGGACACCAAAAATTACCCATACGTACTGATAGGCAGATACGATCAGCCATCCGTACTTCCTAGAAGGACCAAGGACTGTCCAGACTGATCCATCCGGCCATGAAAAATAGACTTATACGTACTGATAGGCTGATATGATCAGCCTTATCCGTACTGAATGGAAGGATTTAACTGAACGGACCATGGACTATCCAGAATGGTCCCATCAGTACATGAAATATGACACTTACGTACTGATAGGCTGATACGTTTAGCCATCCGTACTGCCAGGATGGACCAACGACTGTCCAGAGTGGTCCATCAGGCCATGAAAAGTTGACCCATACGAACTGATAGGCTGATATGATTATGGACCAACGACTGTCCGGACCGGTCCCATCAGTTAATGAAAAATCGACCCATACGTACTGATAGGCTGATACGATCAGCCATCCGTACTGCCGAGAAGGACCAAGGACTGTCCAGACTGGTCCATCCGGCCATGAAAAATAGACTTATACGTACTGATAGGCTGATATGATCATCCTTATCCGTACTGAATGGAAGGATTTAACTGAATGGACCATGGACTATCCAGAATGGTCCCATCAGTACATGAAAATTGACACTTACGTACTGATAGGCTGATACGTTTAGCCATTCGTACTGCTTGGATGGACCAACTACTGTCCAGAGTGGTCCATCAGGCCATGAAAAATAGACTTATATGTACTGATAGGCTTATATGATCAGCCTTATCCGTACTGAATGGAAGGATTTAACTAAACGGACCACGGACTATCCAGAATGGTCCCATCAGTACATGAAAAATGACACTTACGTACTGATAGGCTGATACGATTAGCCATCCGTACTGCCTGGATGGACCAACGACTGTCCAGAGTGGTCCATCAGGCCATGAAAAGTTGACTTATACGTACTGTTAGGCTGATATGATTATTGTTAACCGTACTAAATGGAAGGATTTAATTCAACGGACAATGGACTATTCGGACCGGTCCCATCAGTTAATGAAAAATTACCCATACGTACTGATAGGCTGATACGATCAGCCATCCGCACGGCCTGGATGGACCAAGGACTGTCCAGAGTGGTCCCTCAGGCCATGAAAAATCGACCCATACGTACTGATAGGCTGATATGGTCAGTGTTAACCGTACTGAATGGAAGGATTTAATTAAACATACCATGGACTGTCCGGACTGGTCCCAAAAGTACACCAAAAATGACCCATACGTACTAATAGGCTGATACGATCAGCCATCCGTACTGCCTAGAAGGACCAAGGACTGCCCAGACTGGTCTATCAGGCCATGAAAAAAAGACTTATACGTACTGATAGGGTGATATGATCAGCCTTATCCGTAGTGAATGGAAGTATTTAACTGAACGGACCATGGACTATTAAGAATTGTCCCATCAGTACATGAAAAATGATCCTTACGTACTGATAGGCTGGTACGATTAGCCATCCGTACTGCCAGGATGGACAAACGACTGTCCAGAGTGGTCCATCAGGCCATGAAAAGTTGACCCATACGTACTTATAGGCTGATATTATCATTGTTAACCGTACTGAATGGAAGGATTTAATTCAACGGACCGTGGACAGTCCGGATCGGTCCCATCAGTACATGAAAAATTACCCATACGTACTGATAGACTGATACGATCAGCCATCTGTACTGCCTGAATGGACCAACGACTGTCCAGACTGATCCATCAGGCCATGAAAAATTGACCCATACGTACTAAAAGGCTGATATGATCGGGTTAACGACCTATTTCCACACTAGAACTTTCATATAGTAACAAATGTACACGAATTTTCGACTTCGTCACAGTTGCACACAATTTAAATATCTAAACCTATTACTCCGCAATTAAAAAGATCAAAACCCGCATCCCCCTAAACTTTAAAGGACCAACCAAAATCACCAAATTGCCTGGATGGACCAAGGACTGTCCAGAGTGGTCCATCAGGCCATGAAAAATCGACCCATACGTACTGATAGGCTGGTATGATCAGCCTTAACCGTACTGAATGGAAGGATTTAACTCAATGGACCATGGATTGGCCGGACTAATCCCATCAGTTCATGAAAATGACCCATACGTACTAATAGGCTGATACGATCAGCCATCCATACTGCCTAGAATGACCAAGGACTGTCCAGACTGGTCCATCAGGCCATGAAAAATAGACTTATACGTACTGATAGGCTGATATGATAAACCTTATCCGTGCTGAATGGAAGGATTTAACTCAACGGATCATGGACTATCCAGATTGGTCCCATCATTACATGAAAAATGACCCTTACGTACTGATAGTCTGATACGATTAGCCATCTGTACTGCCTGGATGGACCAACGACTGTCCAGAGTCGTCCATCAGGCCATGAAAAGTTGACCCATATGTACTGATAGGCTGATATGGTCATTGTTAACCGTACTGAATGGAAGGATTTAATTCAACTGACCATGGACTGTCTGGATCGGTCCCATCAGTACATAAAAAATTACCCATATGTACTGATAGACTGATACGATCAGCCATTTGTACTGCCTGGAAGGACCAAGGATTGTCCAGACAGGTCCATCAGGCCATGAAAAATCTACCCATACGTACTAATAGGCCGATATGATCAGCCTTATCCGTACTGAATGGAAGGATTTAACTCAACAGACCATGGACTGTCCAGACTGTACATGAAAAATGACCAATCCGTACTAATAGGCTGATACGATAAGCCATATGTACTGCATAAATGGACCAAGGACTGTCCAGACTGATCCATCAGGCCATGAAAAATCGACCCATACGTAATAAAAGGCTGATATGATTAGCCTTATCCGTACTGAATGGGAGGATTTAACTCAACAAACCATGGACTGTCAAGACTGGTCCCATCAATACATGAAAAATGATCAATACATACTAAAAGGCTGATACGATCAGCCATCCGTACTGCCTGGATGGATAAAGGACTGTCCAGAATGGTCCATCAGGCCATGAAAAATCGACCCATACGTACTAAAAGGCTGATATGATCAGCCTTATCCGAACTGAATGGAAGGATTTAACTCAACAAACCATGGACAGTCTAAACTGGTCCCATCAGTACATGAAAAATGATCAATACGTACTAATAGGCTGATACGATCAGCCATCCGTACTTCCTGGATGGACAAAGGTCTGTCCAGAGTGGTCCGTCAGGCCATGAAAAATCGACCCATACGTACTGATAGGCTGATACGATCAGTGTTAACCGTACTGAATGGAAGGATTTAACTCAACGTACCATGGACTGGCCAGACTAATCCCATCAGTTCATGAAAAATGACCCATACGTACTGATAGGCTAATACGATCAGCCATCCGTACTGCCTGGAAGGAAAAGGGACTGTCCAGACTGGTCCATCAGGCCATCAAAAATAGAGTTATACGTACTTATAGGCTGATATGATCAGCCTTATCCGTACTGAATGGAAGGATTTAACTAAACGGACCATGGACTATCCACAATGGTCCCATCAGTACATGAAAAATGACACTTACGTACTGATAGGCTGATACGATTAGCCATCTGTACTGCCTGGATGGACCAACGACTGTCTAGAGTGGTCGATCAGGCCATGAAAAGTTAACCCATACGTACTGATAGGTTGATATGATTATTGTTAACCGTACTGAATGGAAGAAATTAATTCAACGGACCATGGACTGTCCGGACCGGTCCCATCAGTTAATGAAAATTTACCCATACATACTGATAGGCTGATACGATCAGCCATCAGCACGGCCTGGATGGACCAAGGACTGTCCAGAGTTGTCCGTCATGCCTTGAAAATTGACCCATATGTAATGATAGGCTGATATGATCAGAGTTAACCGTACTGAATGAAAGGATTTAATTAAACATACCATGGACTGTTCGGACTGGTCCCATAAGTACACTAAAAATTACCCATACGTACTGATAGGCTGATACGATCAGCCATCTGTACTGCCTAGAAGGACCAAGGACTGTCCAGACTGGTCCACCAGGCCATCAAAAATAGAGTTATACGTACTGATAGGCTGATATGATCAGCCTTATCCGTACTGAATGGAAGAATTTAACTAAACGGACCATGGACTATCCACAATGGTCCCATCAGTACATGAAAAATGACACTTACGTACTGATAGGCTGATACGATTAGCCATCCGTACTGCCTGGATGGACCAACGACTGTCCAGAGTGGTCCATCAGGCCATGAAAAGTTGACTTATACGTACAGATAGGCTGATATGATTATTGTTAACCGTACTGAATGGAAGGATTTAATTCAACGGACCATGGACTGTCCGGACCGGTCCCATCAGTTAATGAAAATTTACCCATACATACTGATAGGCTGATACGATCAGCCATCCGCACGGCCTGGATGGACCAAGGACTGTCCAGAGTGGTCCGTTAGGCCATGACAAATCGACCCATACGCACTAATAGGCTGATATGGTCAGTGTTAACCGTACTGAATGGAAGGATTTAATTCAACATACCATGGACTGTCCGGACTGGTCCCATAAGTACACCAAAAATGACCCATACTTACTAATAGGCTGATACGATCAGCCATCTGTACTGCCTAGAAGGACCAAGGACTGCCCAGACTGGTCCATCAAGCCATGAAAAATAGACTTATACGTACTGATAGGGTGATATGATCAGCCTTATCCGTAGTGAATGGAAGGATTTAACTGAACGGACCATGGACTATTAATATTGGTCCCATCAGTACATGAGAAATGATCCTTACGTACTGATAGGCTGATACGATTAGCCATCCGTACTGCCTGAATGGAACAACGACTGTCCAGAGTGGTCCATCAGGCCATGAAAAGTTGACCCATACGTACTGATAGGCTGATATGATCATTGTTAACCGTACTGAATGGAAGGATTAATTCAACGGACCATGGACTGTCCGGATCGGTCCCATCAGTACATGAAAAATTACCCATACGTACTGATAGACTGATACGATCAGCCATCTGTACTGCCTGAATGGACCAACGACTGTCCAGACTGATCCATCAGGCCATGACAAATTGACGCATACGTTCTAAAAGGCTGATATGAGCAGTGTTAAGCGTACTGAATGGAAGGAAATAATTCAACAATCATGGACTGTCCGGACTGGTCCCATAAGTACACCAAAAATGACCCATACGTACTAATAGGCTGATACGATCAGCCATCCGTACTGCCTAGAAGGACCAAGGACTGCCCAGACTGGTCCATCAGGCCATGAAAAATAGACTTATACGTACTGATAGGGTGATATGATCAGCCTTATCCGTAGTGAATGGAAGGATTTAACTTAACGGACCATGGACTATTAAGATTGGTCCCATCAGTACATGAAAAATGATCCTTACGTACTGATAGGCTGATACGATTAGCCATCCGTACCGCCGTGATGGACAAACGACTGTCCGAGTGGTCCATCAGGCGATGAAAAGTTGACCCATACGTACTGATAGGCTGATATGATCATTGTTAACCGTACTGAATGGAAGGGTTTAATTCAACGGACCATGGACTGTCCGGATCGGTCCCATCAGTACATGAAAAATTACCCATACGTACTGATAGACTGATACAATCAGCCATCTGTACTGCCTGAATGGACCAACGACTGTCCAGACTGATCCATCAGGCCACGAAAAATTGACCCATACGTTCTAAAAGGCTGATATGATCGGGTTAACGACCTATATCCACAGTAGAGCTTTCATATAGTAACAAATGTACACGAATTTTCGACTTCGTCACAGTTGCACACAATTTAAATATGTAAACCTATTACTCACCAATTAAAAAGATCAAAACCCGCATCCCCCTAAAGTTTTAAGGACCAACCAAAATCAACAAATTGCGGTTTAAAATTGGTTTAGTATTTTTTTGTTTTCAATATTAACTAGTGACTAACCTAATTATACAAAAAATGACCTAATTAAAAAATCTAAAATGGATTAACTCGATCTAATAACCCAAATTAACAAGTGGATCTTATAACCCGACCACGAACCGACTTATTTAACCCAAAATTGAAATTCCTAAATACCTAAATCAAAAACATTGTGTCTCTCTCATTGTTTTTATAGCCTTAGTAGGAGTTTGGGTTGGGTTTGTAGTTGGATATGATGGTTGGATCAGGTTTTAAATTTAGTTATGATCTCGGTTTAGGTTCTAAACCATTAGATCCAAGTCAAATTTTTGTCTGTGTGGTTTCATGTTTCGATCTTTCTATATAGGGGGTAATAGGTTTAGATACTTAAAATTGTGTGTAATTATGACGAGGTTGAAACAGTGTGTACATTTGTTACTATATCAAAGCTCTGGTGTGGAAATAAGTTGTTAACCCAATATGATCATCCTTATCCGTACTAAATGGAAGGATTTAACTCAACGGACCATGGACTGTCTAGACTGGTCCCATCAGTACATGAAAAATGACCCATACATACTGATAGGCTGATACGATCAGCCATCCGTACTGCCTGGATGGACCAAGGACTGTCCAGAGTGGTCCATCAGGCCATGAAAAAAATCGACCCATACGTACTGATAGCTGGTATGATCAGCCTTAACCGTACTGAATGAAAGGATTTAACTCAATGGACTATGGATTGGCCGGACTAATCCCATCAGTTCATGAAAATGACCCATACGTACTAATAGGCTGATACGATCAGCCATCCGTACTGCCTAGAAGGACCAAGGACTGTCCAGACTGGTCCATCAGGCCATGAAAAATAGACTTATACGTACTGATAGGCTGATATGATCAGCCTTATCCGTACCAAATGGAAGGATTTAACTCAACGGATCATGGACTATCTAGATTGGTCCCATCATTACATGAAAAATGACCATTACGTAATGATAGTCTGATACGATTAGCCATCCGTACTGCCTGGTTGGACCAACGACTGTCCAGAGTGGTCCATCAGGCCATGAAAATTTGACCCATATGTACTGATAGGCTGATATTATCATTGTTAACCGTACTGAATGGAAGGATTTAATTCAACTGAACATGGACTGTCGGTCCCATCAGTACATGAAAAATTACCCATACGTACTGATAGACTGATACGATCAGCCATTCGTACTGCCTGCAAGGACCAACGATTGTCCAGACTGGTTCATCAGGCCATGAAAATCTACCCATACGTACTGATAGGCTGATATGATCAGCCTATCCGTACTGAATGGAAGGATTTAACTCAACAGACCATGGACTGTCCAGACTGGTCCCATCAGTACATGAAAAATGACCAATACGATAAGCCATACGTCCTGCATGAATGGACCAAGGACTGTCCAGACTGATCCATCAGGCCATGAAAAATCGAACCATACGTACTAAAAGGCTGATATGATAAGCCTTATCCGTACTAAATGGAAGTATTTAACTCAACGGACCATGGACTGTCTAGACTGATCCCATCAGTACATGAAAAATGAACCATACATACTGATAGGCTGATACGATCAGCCATCCGTACTGCCTGGATGGACCAAGGACTGTCCAAAGTGGTCCATCAGGCCATGAAAAACTGACCCATACGTACTGATAGCTGGTATGATCAGCCTTAAACATACTGAATGGAAGGATTTAACTCAATGGACCATGGATTGTCCGGACTAATCCCATCAGTTCATGAAAAATGCCCCATACGTACTAATAGGCTGATACGATCAACCATCCGTACTGCCTAGAAGGACCAAGGACTGTCCAGACTTGTCCACCAGGCCATGAAAAATAGACTTATACGTACCGATAGGCTGATATGATCAGCCTTATCCATACTGAATGGAAGGATTTAACTCAACGGATCATGGACAATCCAGATTGGTCCCATCATTACATGAAAAATGACCCTTACGTAATGATAGTCTGATACAATTAGCCATCCGTACTGCCTGGATGGCCCAACGACTGTCCAGACTGGTCCATCAGGCCATGAAAAGTTGATCCATATGTACTGATAGGCTGATATGATCAGCCTATCCGTACTAAATGGAATGATTTAACTCAACGGACCATGGACTGTCTAGCCTGGTCCCATCAGTACATGAAAAGTTGACCCATACGTACTGATAGGCTGATATGATTATTGTTACCCGTACTGAATGGAAGGATTTGATTCAACCAAGGACTGTCCGGACTAATCCCATAAGTACACTAAAAATGACCCATACGTACTAATAGGCTGATACGATCAGCTATTCCTACTTCCTGGAAGGACCAAAGGCTGTCCAGACTGGTCAATCAGGCCATGAAAAATAGACTTATACGTACTGATAGGCTGATATGATCAGCCTTATCCGTACTGAATGGAAGGATTTAACTAAACGGACCATGGACTATCCAGAATGGTCCCATCAGTACATGAAAAATGACACTTACGTACTGATAGGCTGATACGATTAGCCATCCGTACTGTCTGGATGGACCACAGACTGTCCAGAGTGGTCCATAAGGCCATGAAAAGTTGACTTATACGTACTGATAGGCTGATATGATTATTGTTAACCGTACTGAATGGAAGGATTTAATTCAACGGACCATGGACTGTCCAGACCAGTCCCATCAGTTAATGAAAAATTACACATACGTACTGATAGGCTGATACGATCAGCCATCCGCACGGCCTGGATGGACCAAGGATTGTCCAGAGTGGTCCGTCAGGCAATGAAAAATTGACCCATACGAACTAAAAGGCTGATATGATCAGCCTTATCCGTACTAAATGGAAGGATTTAACTCAACGGACCATGGACTGTCTAGACTGGTCCCATAAGTACATGAAAAATGACCCATACATACTGATAGGCTGATACAATCAGCCATCCGTACTGCCTGGATGGACCAAGGACTGTCCAGAGTGGTCAGTCAGGCCATGAAAAATTGACCCATACATACTGATAGGCGGATATGATCAGCGTTAACCGTACTGAATGGAAGGATCTAACTCAACGTACCATGGACTGGCCGGACGAATCCCATCAGTTCATGAAAAATGACACATACGTACTGATAGGCTAATACGATCAGCCATCCGTACTGCCTGAAGGAAAAGGGACTGTCCAGACTGGTCCATCAGGACATGAAATATTGACCCATACGTACTGATAAGTTTATATGATCAGCCTTATCCGTACTGAATCGAAGGATTTAACTAAATGGACCATGGACAGTCCGGACTGGTCCCATCAGTACACCAAAAATGACCCATACGTACTGATAGGTTGATACGATCAGCCATCCGCACTGCCTGGAAAGACCAAGGACTGTCCAGACTGGTCCATCAGGCCATGAAAAATTGACCCACACGTACGGAAAGGCTGATATGATCAGCCTTATCCGTACTGAATTGAAGGATTTAACTCAACAAACCATGGACTGTCCAGACTGGTCCCATCAGTACATGAAAAATGACCAATACGTAAAAATAGGCTGATACGATTAGCCATCCGCACGGCCTGGATGGACCAAGGACTGTCCAGAGTTGTCAGTCAGGCCATGAGAAATCGACCCATACGTATTGATAGGCTGATATGATCAGTGTTAACCGTACTGAATGGAAGGATTTAATTCAACATACCATGGACTGTCCGGACTGGTCCCATAAGGACACCAAAAATTACCCATGCGTACTGATAGGCTGATACGATCAGCCATCCGTTCTGCCTAGAAGGACCAAGGACTGTCCAGACTGGTCCATCCGGCCATGAAAAATAGACTTATACGTACTGATAGCCTGATATGATCAGCCTTATCCGTACTGAATGGAAGGATTTAACTGAACGGACCATGGACTATCCAGAATGGTCCCATCAGTACATGCAAAATGACACTTACGTACTGATAGGCTGATACGATTAGCCATCCGTACTACATGGATGGACCAACGACTGTCTAGAGTGGTCGATCAGGCCATGAAAAGTTGACCCATACGTACTGATAGGCTGATATGATTATTGTTAACCGTACTGAATGGAAGGATTTATTTCAACGGACCATGGACTGTCCGGACCGGTCCCATCAGTTAATGAAAAATTACCCGTACGTATTGATAGGCTGATACGATCAGCCATCAGCACGGCCTGGATGGACCAAGGACTGTCCAGAGTGGTCCGTCAGGCCATTAAAAATTGACCCATAAGTACTGATAGGCTGATATGATCAGAGTTAACCGTACTGAATGGAAGGATTTAATTCAACATACCATGGACTGTTCGGACTGGTCCCATAAGTACACTAAAATGACCCATACGTACTAATAGGCTGATACGATCAGCCATCCGTACTGCCTAGAAGGACCAAGGACTGTCCAAACTGGTCAATCAGGCCATGAAAAATAGACTTATACGTACTGATAGGGTGATATGATCAGCCTTATCCGTACTGAATGGAAGGATTTAACTAAACGGACCATGGACTATCCAGAATGGTCCCATCAGTACATGAAAAATGACACTTACGTACTGATAGGCTGATACGATTAGCCATCCGTACTGCCTGGATGGACCAACGACTGTCCAGAGTGGTCCATCAGGCAATGAAAAGTTGACTTATACGTACTAATAGGCTGATATGATTATTGTTAACCGTACTGAATGGAAGGATTTAATTCAATGGACCATGGACTGTCCGGACCGGTCCCATCAGTTAATGAAAAATTACCCATACGTACTGATAGGGTGATACGATCAGCCATCCGCACTGCCTGGATGGACCAAGGACTGTCCAGAGTGGTCCGTCAGGCCATGAAAAATTGACCCATAAGTACTGATAGGCTGATATGATCAGAGTTAACCGTACTGAATGGAAGGATTTAATTCAACATACCATGGACTGTTCGGACTGGTACCATAAGTACACTAAAATGACCCATACGTACTAATAGGCTGATACGATCAGCCATCCGTACTGCCTAGAAGGACCAAGGACTGTCCAAACGGGTCAATCAGGCCATGAAAAATAGACTTATACGTACTGATAGGCTGATATGATCAGCCTTATCCGTACTGAATGGAAGGATTTAACTAAACGGACCATGGACTATCCAGAATGGTCCCATCAGTACATGAAAAATGACACTTACGTACTGATAGGCTGATACGATTAGCCATCCGTACTGCCTGGATGGACCAACGACTGTCCAAAGTGGTCCATCAGGCCATGAAAAACCGACCCATACGTACTGATAGCTGGTATGATCAGCCTTAACCATACTGAATGGAAGGATTTAACTCAATGGACCATGGATTGTCCGGACTAATCCCATCAGTTCATGAAAAATTACCCATACGTACTAATAGGCTGATACGATCAGCCATCCGTACTGCCTAGAAGGACCAAGGACTGTCCAGACTTGTCCACCAGGCCATGAAAAATAGACTTATACGTACCGATAGGCTGATATGATCAGCCTTATCCATACTGAATGGAAGGATTTAACTCAACGGATCATGGACAATCCAGATTGGTCCCATCATTACATGAAAAATGACCCTTACGTAATGATAGTCTGATACAATTAGCCATCCGTACTGCCTGGATGGACCAACGACTGTCCAGACTGGTCCATCAGGCCATGAAAAGTTGATCCATATGTACTGATAGGCTGATATGATCAGCCTATCCGTGTTAAATGGAATGATTTAACTCAACGGACCATGGACTGTCTAGCCTGGTCCCATCAGTACATGAAAAGTTGACCCATACGTACTGATAGGCTGTTATGATTATTGTTACCCGTACTGAATGAAAGGATTCGATTCAACCAAGGACTGTCCGGACTGGTCCCATCAGTACAAGAAAAATTACCCATACGTACTGATAGGCCGATACGATCAGCCATCCGTACTGCCTGGATGGACCAAGGACTGTCCAGAGTGGTCCATCAGGCCATGAAAAATTGACCCATACGTACTGATAGGCGGATATGATCAGCCTTAACCATACTGAATGGAATGATTTAACTCAACGTACCATGGACTGGCCGGATTAATCCCATCAGTTCATGAAAAATGACCCATACGTACTGATAGGCTAATACGATCAGCCATCCGTACTGCCTGGAAGGAAAAGGGACTGTCAAGACTGGTCCATCAGGACATGAAATATCGACCCATACGTACTGATAAGTTGATATAATCAGCCTTATCCGTACTGAATTGAATGATTTAACTAAATGGACCATGGACAGTCCGGACTGGTCCTATCAGTACACGAAAAATGACCCATACGTACTGATAGGCAGATAGGATCAGCCATCCGCACGGCCTGGATGAACCAAGGACTGTCCAGAGTGGTCCGTCAGGCCATGAAAAATTGATCCATACGTACTGATAGGCTTATATGATCAGTAACCGTACTGAATGGAAGGATTTAATTCAACATACCATTGACTGTTTGGACTGGACCCATAAGTACACTAAAAATGACCCATACGTACTAATAGGCTGATACGATCAGCTATTCGTACTTCCTGGAAGGACCAAAGGCTGTCCAGACTGGTCAATCAGGCCATGAAAAATAGACTTATACGTACTGATAGGCTGATATGATCAGCCTTATCCGTACTGAATGGAAGGATTTAACTAAACGGACCGTGGACTATCCAGAATGGTCCCATCAGTACATGAAAAATGACACTTACGTAATGATAGGCTGATACGATTAGCCATCCGTACTGCCTGGATGGACCAACGACTGTCCAGAGTGGTCCATAAAGCCATGAAAAGTTGACTTATACGTACTGATAGGCTGATATGATTATTTTTAACCGTACTGAATGGAAGGATTTAATTTAACGGACCATGGACTGTCCAGACCAGTCCCATCAGTTAATGAAAAATTACACATATGTACTGATAGGCTGATACGATCAGCCATCCGCACGGCCTGGATGGACCAAGGATTGTCCAGAGTGGTCCGTCAGGCCATGAAAAATTGACCCATACGAACTAAAAGGCTGATATGATCAGCCTTATCCGTACTAAATGGAAGGATTTAACTCAACGGACCATGGACTGTCTAGACTGGTCCCATAAGTACATGAAAAATGACCCATACATACTGATAGGCTGATACAATCAGCCATCCGTACTGCCTGGATGGACCAAGGACTGTCCAGAGTGGTCAGTCAGGCCATGAAAAATCGACCCATACGTACTGATAGGCGGATATGATTAGCGTTAACCGTACTGAATGGAAGGATCTAACTCAACGTACCATGGACTGGCCGGATGAATCCCATCAGTTCATGAAAAATGACACATACGTACTGATAGGCTAATACGATCAGCCATCCGTACTGCCTCAAGGAAAAGGGACTGTCCAGACTGGTCCATCAGGACATGAAATATTGACCCATACGTACTGATAAGTTTATATGATCAGCCTTATCCGTACTGAATCGAAGGATTTAACTAAATGGACCATGGACAGTCCGGACTGGTCCCATCAGTACACCAAAAATGACCCATACGTACTGATAGGTTGATACGATCAGCCATCCGCACTGCCTGGAAGGACCAAGGACTGTCCAGACTGGTCCATCAGGCCATGAAAAATCGACCCACACGTACGGAAAGGCTGATATGATCAGCCTTATCCGTACTGAATTGAAGGATTTAACTCAACAAACCATGGACTGTCCAGACTGGTCCCATCAGTACATGAAAAATGACCAATACGTAAAAATAGGCTGATACGATTAGCCATCCGCACGGCCTGGATGGACCAAGGACTGTCCAGAGTGGTCAGTCAGGCCATGAAAAATCGACCCATACGTATTGATAGGCTGATATGATCAGTGTTAACCGTACTGAATGGAAGGATTTAATTCAACAGACCATGGACTGTCCGGACTGGTCCCATAAGGACACCAAAAATTACCCATGCGTACTGATAGGCTGATACGATCAGCCATCCGTACTGCCTAGAAGGACCAAGGACTGTCCAGACTGGTCCATCCGGCCATGAAAAATAGACTTATACGTACTGATAGCCTGATATGATCAGCCTTATCCGTACTGAATGGAAGGATTTAACTGAACGGACCATGGACTATCCAGAATGGTCCCATCAGTACATGCAAAATGACACTTACGTACTGATAGGCTGATACGATTAGCCATCCGTACTACATGGATGGACCAACGACTGTCCAGAGTGGTCGATCAGGCCATGAAAAGTTGACCCATACGTACTGATAGGCTGATATGATTATTGTTAACCGTACTGAATGGAAGGATTTATTTCAACGGACCATGGACTGTCCGGACCGGTCCCATCAGTTAATGAAAAATTACCCGTACGTACTGATAGGCTGATACGATCAGCCATCAGCACGGCCTGGATGGACCAAGGACTGTCCAGAGTGGTCCGTCAGGCCATTAAAAATTGACCCATACGTACTGATAGGCTTATATGATCAGTAACCGTACTGAATGGAAGGATTTAATTCAACATACCATGGACTGTTCGGACTGGTCCCATAAGTACACTAAAATGACCCATACGTACTAATAGGCTGATACGATCAGCCATCCGTACTTCCTAGAAGGACCAAGGACTGTCCAAACTGGTCAATCAGGCCATGAAAAATAGACTTATACGTACTGATAGGGTGATATGATCAGCCTTATCCGTACTGAATGGAAGGATTTAACTAAACAGACCATGGACTATCCAGAATGGTCCCATCTGTACATGAAAAATGACACTTACGTACTGATAGGCTGATACGATTAGCCATCCGTACTGCCTGGATGGACCAACGACTGTCCAGAGTGGTCCATCAGGCAATGAAAAGTTGACTTATACGTACTAATAGGCTGATATGATTATTGTTAACCGTACTGAATGGAAGGATTTAATTCAATGGACCATGGACTGTCCGGACCGGTCCCATCAGTTAATGAAAAATTGCCCATACGTACTGATAGGCTGATACGATCAGCCATCCGCACTGCCTGGATGGACCAAGGACTGTCCAGAGTGGTCCGTCAGGCCATGAAAAATTAACCCTTACGTACTGATAGGCTGATATGATCAGTGTTAACCATACTTAATGGAAGGCTTTAATTCAACATACCATGGACTGTCCGGACTGGTCCCATAAGTACACCAAAAATGACCCATACGTACTAATAGGCTGATACGATCAGCCATCCGTACTGCCTAGAAGGAACAAGGACTGCCTAGACTGGTCCATCACGCCATGAAAAATAGACTTATACGTACTGATAGGGTGATATGATCAGCCTTATCCGTAGTGAATGGAAGGATTTAACTGAAAGGACCGTGGACTATTAAGCTTGGTCCCATCAGTACATGAAAAATGATCCTTACGTACTGATAGGCTGATACGATTAGCCATCCGTACTTCCTGGATGGACCAACGACTGTCCAGAGTGGTCCATCAGGCCATAAAAAGGTGACCCATACGTACTGATAGGCTGATATGATCATTGTTAACCGTACTGAATGGAAGGATTTAATTCAACAGACCATGGACTGTCCGGATCGGTCCCATCAGTACAAGAAAAATTACCCATACGTACTGATAGACTGATACGATCAACCATCTGTACTGCCTGAATGGACCAACGACTATCCAGACTGATCCATCAGGCCATGAAAAATTGACCCATACGTACTAAAAGGCTGATATGATCGGGTTAACCGTACTGAATGGAAGGATTTAATTCAACATACCATGGACTGTCCGGACTGGTCCCATAAGTACACCAAAAATGACCCATAAGTACTAATAGGCTGATACGATCAGCCATCCGTACTGCCTAGAAGGACCAAGGACTGCCCAGACTGGTCCATTAGGCCATGAAAAATAGACTTATACGTACTGATAGGGTGATATGATCAGCCTTATCCATAGTTCATGGAAGGATTTAACTGAACGGACCATGGACTATTAAGATTGGTCCCATCAGTACATGAAAAATGATCCTTACGTACTGATAGGCTGATACGATTAGCCATCCATACTGCCTGGATGGACAAACGACTGTCCAGAGTGGTCCATCAGGCCATGAAAAGTTGTCCCATACATACTTATAGGCTGATATGATCATTGTTAACCGTACTGAATGGAAGGATTTAATTCAACGGACCATGGACTGTCCGGATCGGTCCCATCAGTACATGAAAAATTACCCATACGTACAGATAGACTGATATGATCAGCCATCTGTACTGCCTTAATGGACCAACGACTGTCCAGACTGATCCATAAGGCCATGAACAATTGACCCATACGTACTAAAAGGCTGATATGATCGGGTTAACGACCTATTTCCACACTAGAGCTTTCATATAGTAACAAATGTACACAAATTTTCGACTTCGTCACAGTTGCACACAATTTAAATATCTAAACCTATTATTCCCCAATTAAAAAGATCAGCCTTATCCGTACTAAATGGAAGGATTTAACTCAACGGACCATGGACTGTCTAGACTGGTCCTATCAGTACATGAAAAATGACCCATACATACTGATAGGCTGATACGATCAGCCATCCGTACTTCCTGGATGGACCAAGGACTGTCCAGAGTCGTCCATAAGGCCATGGAAAGTTGACCCATACATACTGATAGGCTGGTATGATCAGCCTTAACCGTACTGAATGGAAGGATTTAACTCAATGGATCATGGATTGGCCGGACTAATCCCATCAGTTCATGAAAATGACCCATACGTACTAATAGGCTGATAAAATCAGCCATCCGTACTGCCTAGAAGGACCAAGGATTGTACAGACTGGTCCATCAGGCCATGAAAAATAGACTTATATGTACTGATAGGCTGATATGATCAACCTTATCCTCACTGAATGGAAGGATTTAACTGAACGGACCGTGGACTATTAAGCTTGGTCCCATCAGTACATGAAAAATGATCCTTACGTACTGATAGGCTGATACGATTAGCCATCCGTACTGCCTGGATGGACCAACGACTGTCCAGAGTGGTCCATCAGGCCAT
>MU107271.1:3892-19644 GCA_012274485.2 Sinapis alba | reverse complement strand
CTTACGTACTGATAGGCTGATACGATTAGCCATCCGTACTGCCTGGATGGACCAACGACTGTCCAGAGTGGTCCATCAGGCCATGAAAAGTTGACCCATACGTACTGATAGGCTGATATGATCATTGTTAACCGTACTGAATGGAAGGATTTAATTCAACGGACCATGGACTGTCCGGATCGGTCCCTTCAGTACATGAAAAACTACCCATACGTACTGATAGACTGATACGATCAACCATCTGTACTGCCTGAATGGACCAACGACTGTCCAGACTGATCCATCAGGCCATGAAAAATTGACCCATACGTACTAAAAGGCTGATATGCTCAGTGTTAACCGTACTGAATGGAAGGATTTAATTCAACATACCATGGACTGTCCGGAGTGGTCTCATAAGTACACCAAAAATGACCCATAAGTACTAATAGGCTGATACGATCAGCCATCCGTACTGCCTAGAAGGACCAAGGACTGCCCAGACTGGTCCATCAGGCCATGAAAAATAGACTTATACGTACTGATAGGGTGATATGATCACCCTTATCCGTAGTGAATGGAAGGATTTAACTGAACGGACCATGGACTATTAAGATTGGTCCCATCAGTACATGAAAAATGATCCTTACGTACTGATAGGCTGATACGATTAGCCATCCGTACTGCCTGGATGGACAAACGACTGTCCAGAGTGGTCCATCAGGCCATGAAAAGTTGTCCCATACGTACTTATAGGCTGATATGATCATTGTTAACCGTACTGAATGGAAGGATTTAATTCAACAGACCATGGACTGTCCGGATCGGTCCCATCAGTACAAGAAAAATTACCCATACGTACTGATAGACTGATACGATCAACCATCTGTACTGCCTGAATGGACCAACGACTATCCAGACTGATCCATCAGGCCATGAAAAATTGACCCATACGTACTAAAAGGCTTATATGATCGGGTTAACCGTACTGAATGGAAGGATTTAATTCAACATACCATGGACTGTCCGGACTGGTCCCATAAGTACACCAAAAATGACCCATAAGTACTAATAGGCTGATACGATCAGCCATCCGTACTGCCTAGAAGGACCAAGGACTGCCCAGACTGGTCCATTAGGCCATGAAAAATAGACTTATACGTACTGATAGGGTGATATGATCAGCCTTATCCGTAGTTCATGGAAGGATTTAACTGAACGGACCATGGACTATTAACATTGGTCCCATCAGTACATGAAAAATGATCCTTACGTACTGATAGGCTGATACGATTAGCCATCCATACTGCCTGGATGGACAAACGACTGTCCAGAGTGGTCCATCAGGCCATGAAAAGTTGTCCCATACATACTTATAGGCTGATATGATCATTGTTAACCGTACTGAATGGAAGGATTTAATTCAACGGACCATGGACTGTCCGGATCGGTCCCATCAGTACATGAAAAATTACCCATACGTACAGATATACTGATATGATCAGCCATCTGTACTGCCTTAATGGACCAACGACTGTCCAGACTGATCCATAAGGCCATGAACAATTGACCCATACGTACTAAAAGGCTGATATGATCGGGTTAACGACCTATTTCCACACTAGAGCTTTCATATAGTAACAAATGTACACAAATTTTCGACTTCGTCACAGTTGCACACAATTTAAATATCTAAACCTATTACTCCCCAATTAAAAAGATCAGCCTTATCCGTACTAAATGGAAGGATTTAACTCAACGGACCATGGACTGTCTAGACTGGTCCCATCAGTACATGAAAAATGACCCATACATACTGATAGGCTGATACGATCAGCCATCCGTACTTCCTGGATGGATCAAGGACTGTCCAGAGTGGTCCATAAGGCCATGGAAAGTTGACCCATACATACTGATAGGCTGGTATGATCAGCCTTAACCGTACTGAATGGAAGGATTTAACTCAATGGATCATGGATTGGCCGGACTAATCCCATCAGTTCATGAAAATGACCCATACGTACTAATAGGCTGATAAAATCAGTCATCCGTACTGCCTAGAAGGACCAAGGATTGTACAGACTGGTCCATCAGGCCATGAAAAATAGACTTATATGTACTGATATGCTGATATGATCAACCTTATCCTCACTGAATGGAAGGATTTAACTGAACGGACCGTGGACTATTAAGCTTGGTCCCATCAGTACATGAAAAATGATCCTTACGTACTGATAGGCTGATACGATTAGCCATCCGTACTGCCTGGATGGACCAACGACTGTCCAGAGTGGTCCATCAGGCCATGAAAAGTTGACCCATACGTACTGATAGGCTGATATAATCATTGTTAACCGTACTGAATGGAAGGATTTAAATCAACGGACCATGGACTGTCCGGATCGGTCCCTTCAGTACATGAAAAATTACCCATACGTACTGATAGACTGATACGATCAACCATCTGTACTGCCTGAATGGACCAACGACTGTCCAGACTGATCCATCAGGCCATGAAAAATTGACCCATACGTACTAAAAGGCTGATATGCTCAGTGTTAACCGTACTGAATGGAAGGATTTAATTCAACATACCATGGACTGTCCGGAGTGGTCTCATAAGTACACCAAAAATGACCCATAAGTACTAATAGGCTGATACGATCAGCCATCCGTACTGCCTAGAAGGACCAAGGACTGCCCAGACTGGTCCATCAGGCCATGAAAAATAGACTTATACGTACTGATAGGGTGATATGATCAGCCTTATCCGTAGTGAATGGAAGGATTTAACTGAACGGACCATGGACTATTAAGATTGGTCCCATCAGTACATGAAAAATGATCCTTACGTACTGATAGGCTGATACGATTAGCCATCCGTACTGCCTGGATGGACAAACGACTGTCCAGAGTGGTCCATCAGGCCATGAAAAGTTGTCCCATACGTACTTATAGGCTGATATGATCATTGTTAACCGTACTGAATGGAAGGATTTAATTCAACGGACCATGGACTGTCCGGATCGGTCCCATCAGTACATGAAAATTACCCATACATACTGATAGACTGATATGATCAGCCATCTGTACTGCCTGAATGGAGCAACGACTGTCCAGACTGATCCATCAGGCCATGAAAAATTGACCCATACGTACTAAAAGGCTGATATGATCGGGTTAACGACCTATTTCCACACTAGAGCTTTCATATAGTAACAAATGTACAAAAATTTTCGACTTCGTCACAGTTGCACACAATTTAAATATCTAAACCTATTACTCCCCAATTAAAAAGATCAAAACCCGCATCCCCCTAAAGTTTAAAGGACCAACCAAAATCAACAAATTGCGGTTTAAAATTGGTTTAGTATTTTTTTGTTTTCAATATTAACCAGCGACTAACCTAATTATACATAAAACAATCTATTTAAAAAATCCAAAATGGATTAACTAGATCTAATAACCCAAATTAACAAGTGGATCTTATAACCCGACCAAGATCCGACTTATTTAACCCAAAATTGAAATTCCTAAATACCTAAATCAAAAAAATTGTGTCTCTCTCATTTTTTTATAGCTTTAGTAGGAGTTTGGGTTGGGTTTGTAGTTGGATATGAGGGTTGGATCAGGTTTTAAATTTAGTTATGATCTCGGTTTAGGTTCTAAACCATTAAATCCAAATCAAACTTTTGTCTGTGTGGTTTCATGTTTCAATCTTTCTAATTAGGGGGTAATATGTTTAGATACTTAAAATTGTGTGTAATTATGACGAGGTTGAAACAGTGTGTACATTTGTTACTATATGAAAGTTCTGGTGTGGAAATAAGTCGTTAACCCGATATGATCAGCCTTATCCGTACTAAATGGAAGGATTTAACTCAACGTACCATGGACTGTCTAGACTGGTCCCATCAGTACATGAAAAATGACCCATACATACTGATAGGCTGATACGATCAGCCATCCGTACTTCCTGGATGGACCAAGGACTGTCCAGACTGGTCCATAAGGCCATCAAAAGTTGACCCATACATACTGATAGGCTGGTATGATCAGCCTTAACCGTACTGAATGGAAGGATTTAACTCAATGGACCATGGATTGGCCGGACTAATCCCATCAGTTCATGAAAAATGACCCGTACTGCCTAGAAGGACTAAGGACTGCCCAGACTGGTCCAGCACGCCATGATAAATAGACTTATACGTACTGATAGGCTGATATGATCAGCCTTATCCGTACTGAATGGAAGGATTTAACTCAACGGATCATGGACTATCCAGATTGGTCCCATCATTACATGAAAAATGACCCTTACGTACTGATAGTCTGATACAATTAGCCATCCATACTGCCTGGATGGACCAACGACTGTATAGAGTCGTCCATCAGGCCATGAAAAGTTGACCCATCTGTACTGATAGGCTGATATGATCATTTTTAACCATACTGAATGGAAGGATTTAATTCAACTGACCATGGACTGTCCAGATCGGTCCCATCAGTACATGAAAAATTACCCATACGTACTAATAGACTGATACGATCAGCCATTCGTACTGCCTGGAAGGTTCAAGGATTGTCCATACTGGTCCATCAGGCCATGAAATATCTACCCATACGCACTGATAGGCCGATATGATCAGCCTTATCCGTACTGAATGGAAAGATTTAACTCAACAGACCATGGACTGTCCAGACATCCATCACGCAATGAAAAATCGACCCATACGTACTAAAAGGCTTATATGATAAGCCTTATCCGTACTAAATGGAAGGATTTAACTCAACGGACCATGGACTGTCTAGACTGGTCCCATCAGTACATGAAAAATGAACCATACATACTGATAGGCTGATACGATCAGCCATCTGTACTGCCTGGATGGACCAAGGCCTGTCCAGAGTGGTACATCAGGCCATGAAAAATCAACCCATACGTACTGATAGGCTGATATGATCAGCCTTAACCGTACTGAATGGAAGGATTTAACTCAACGTACCATGGACTGCCCGGACTAATCCCATCAGTTCATGAAAAATGACCCATACGTACTGATAGGCTAATACGATAAGCCATCTGTACTGCCTGGAAGGAAAAGGGACTGTCCAGACTGTCATGTCCCCGATCCTCGATAGGACCGTGGGACGGACCATGGTACATAGGAATGCACCAAGTCAGGTCGTTAAACCTGAAATCAGGTGTATCATGGTCCAAAGGGATGGTTAAGTAAGTCGTGGTACGAGTACTTGATCATCGGCAGAAGGAAAACGGTAAAGGAAAGCTGGACGAGTGAACCGGAAGTTTAATTGTTTCATATATATAAGATATCGTTTGCCTTTAATCCGCTGTGCATTGATCATGTTGAATGAATGAACCTCAAGTAATGTAAAACACTTAGAATAATATGACTTAGGATTGTCACTCAACCAAACGAACTGACTGATGATCTTAAGTAAGACTGCGGTTCGGTTGGATTAAGGAAATCCAGGATCGGGTCTTACACAGACTGTTCCATCAGGACATGAAATATCGACCCATACGTACTGATAAGTTGATTTCATCAGCCTTATCCGTACTGAATGGAAGGATTTAACTAAATGGACCATGGACAGTCCGGACTGGTCCCATCAGTACACCAAAAATGACCCATACGTACTGATAGGCTGATACGATCAGCCAGCCGTACTGCCTGGAAGGACCAAGGACTGTCCAGACTGGTCCATCAGTCCATGAAAAATCCACCCACACGTACGGAAAGGCTGATATGATCAGCCTTATCCGTACTGAATTGAAGGATTTAACTCAACAAACCATGGACTGTCCAGACTGGTCCCATCAGTAAATGAAAAATGACCAATACGTAAAAATAGGCTGATAAGATCAGCCATCCGCACGGCCTGGATGGACCAAGGACTGTCCAGAGTGGTCCGTCAGGCCATGAAAAATCGATCCATACGTACTGATAGGCTGATATGATCAGTGTTAACCGTACTGAATGGAAGGATTTAATTCAACATACTATGGACTGTCCGTACTGGTCCCATAAGTACACCAAAATGACCCATACGTACTAATAGGCTGATACGATCAGCCATCCGTACTGCCTAGAAGGACCAAGGACTGCCCAGATTGGTCCATCAGGCCATGAAAAATAGATTTATACGTACTGATAGGGTGATATGATCAGCCTTATCCGTAGTGAATGGAAGGATTTAACTGAACGGACCATGGACTATTAAGATTGGTCCCATCAGTACATGAAAAATGATCCTTACGTACTGATAGGCTGATACGATTAGCCATCCGTACTGCCTGGATAGACCAACGACTGTCCAGAGTGGTCCATCAGGCCATGAAAAGTTGACCCATACGTACTGATAGGCTGATATGATCATTGTTAACCGTACTGAATGGAAGGATTAACTCAATGGACCATGTACTGTCCAAACTGGTCCCATCAGTACATGAAAAATGACCTATATGTAATGATAGGCTGATACGATCAGACATCCGCACGGCCTGGATGGACCAAGGACTGTCCAGAGTGGTCCGTCAGGCCATGAAAAATCGACCCATATGTACTGATAGGCTGATATGATCAGTGTTAACCGTACTGAATGGAAGGATTTAATTCAACATACCATGGACTGTCCGGACTGGTCCCATAAGCACACCAAAAATGACCCATACATACTAATAGGCTTATACGATCAGCCATCCGTACTGCCTAGAAGGACCAAGGACTGCCCATACTGGTCCATCAGGCCATGAAAAATAGACTTATACGTACTGATAGGGTGATATGATCAGCCTTATCCGTAGTGAATGGAAGGATTTAACTGAACGGACCATGGACTATTATGATTGGTCCCATCAGTACATGAAAAATGATCCTTACGTACTGATAGGCTGATACGATTAGCCATCTGTACTGCCTGGATGCACCAACGACTGTCCAGAGTGGTCCATCAGGCCATGAAAAGTTGACCCGTACGTACTGATAGGCTGATATGATCATTGTTAACCGTACTCAATGGAAGGATTTAATTCAACGGACCATGGACTGTCCGGATCGGTCCTATCAGTACATGAAAAATTACCCAGACGTACTAAAACGCTGATATGATCAGTGTTATTCGTACTGAATGGAAGGATTTAATTCAACATACCATGGACGGTCCGGACTGGTCCCATAAGTACACCAAAAATGACCCATACGTACTAATAGGCTGATACGATCAGCCATCCGTACTGCCTAGAAGGACCAAGGACAGACCAGACTGGTCCATCAGGCCAGGAAAAATAGACTTATGCGTACTGATAGGCTGATATGATAAGTGTTAACCGTACTGAATAGAAGGATTTAATTCAACAGACCATGGACTGTCCGGACTTGTCCCATCAGTACATGAAAAATGACCCAGAAGTACTGATAGGCTGATATGATCAGCCATCCATACTCCCTGAAAGGACCAAGGAGTGTCCAGACTGGTCCATCAGACCATGAAAAATAGACTCATACATACTGATAAGCTGATATGATCAGCCTTATCCGTACTGATCAGCCATCCATACTGCCTGGATGGACCAACGACTGTCCAGACTAGTCCATCAGGCCACGAAAAATTTACCCATACGTACTGATAGACTGATATGATCAGCCTTATCTGTACTGAATGGAATGATTTAACTCAACAGACCATGGACTGTCCGGACTAATCCCATCTGTACATGAAAATGACCTATAGGTACTGATAGGCTGATACAATCAGCCATTGGTACTGCCTGGATGAACCAAGGACTGTCCAGAGTGGTCCAACAGTCCATGAAAAATCGACCCATACGTACTGATAGGCTGATATGATAAGTGTTAACCGTACTGAATAGAAGGATTTAATTAAACAGAGCATGAACTGTCTGGACTGGTCCCATCGTACATGAAAATGCCCCGTATGTACTTATAGGCTGATACGATCAGCCATCCGTACTGCCTGGATGGACCAAGGACTGTCCAGACTGGTCCATCAGGCCATGAAAAATCGACCCATACGTACTGATAGGCTGATATGATCAGCCTTATCTGTACAGAATGGAAGGACTTAACTCAACAAACCATAGACTGTCCAGAGTGGTCCCACATGTACATGAAAAATGACGTATACGTACTGATAGGCTGATACGATCAGCCATCCGTACTGCCAGGATGGACCAAGGACTGTCCAGACTGCTCCATCAGGCCATGAAAAATCGTCCCATACGTACTGATAGGCTGATATGATCAGCCTTAACCGTACTGAATGGAAGGATTTAACTCAATGGACCATGGACTTTTCCGACTGGTCCCATTAGTACATGAAAAATGACTCATACATACTGATAGGCTGATACGATCCGTCATCCATACTGCCCGGAAGGACAAACGACTGTCCAGAGTGGTCCATGAGGCCATGAAAAATGACCCATACATACTGATAGGCTGATATGATCAGCCTTATCCATACTGAATGGAATCATTTAACTCAACGGACCAAGGACTGTTCAGATTTGTCCCATCAGTACATGAAAAATGACCTATATGTACTGATAGGCTGATACGATCAGCCATCCGTACTGCCTGGATGGACCAAGGACTGTCCAGACTGGTCCATCAGGCCATGAAAAATGACCCATATGTACTAATAGGCTGAAATGATCTGCCTTATCCGTACTGAATGGAAGTATTTAACTCAACGGACCAAGGACTGTTCAGATTGGTCCCAGCAGTACATGAAAACTGACCCATACGTACTGATAGGCTGATACAATCAGCCATCCGTACTGCCTGGATGGAGCAAGGACTGTCCAGACTAGTCCATCAGGCCATGAAAAATCTACACATACAAACTGATAGGCTGATATGATCAGCCTTATCTGTACTAAATAGAAGGATTTAACTCAACATAACATGGACTGTCCGGACTAATCCCATCTTTACATGAAAAATGACCCATACGTACTGATAGGCTGATACGATCAGCCATCGGTACTGCCTGGATGGACCAAGGAATGTCCAGAGTGGTCCATCAGGCAATGAAAAATCGACCCATACGTACTGATAGGCTGATATGGTAAGTGTTAATCGTACTGAAAAGAAGGATGTCATTCAACAGACCATGGACTGTCCGGACTGGTCCCATCAGTACAATAAAAATGACCCANGATAGGCTGATACGATCAGCCATCGGTACTGCCTGGATGGACCAAGGAATGTCCAGAGTGGTCCATCAGGCAATGAAAAATCGACCCATACGTACTGATAGGCTGATATGGTAAGTGTTAATCGTACTGAAAAGAAGGATGTCATTCAACAGACCATGGACTGTCCGGACTGGTCCCATCAGTACAATAAAAATGACCCATATGTACTGATAGGCTGATACGATCAGCCATCCGTACAGCCTGGATGGACCAAGGACTGTCCAGGCTGGTCCATCAGGCCATGAAAAATTGACCCATATATACTGATAGGCTGATATGATCAGCCTTATCCGTACTAAATGGAAGGATTTAACTCAACGGACCATGGACTCTCTAGACTGATCCCATCAGTACATGAAAAATGACCCATACATATTGATAAGCTGATACGATCAGCCATCCGTACTGCCTGGAAGGCCAAGGACTGTCCAAACTGGTCCATCAGGCCATAAAAAGTCGACCCATATGTACTGATAGGCTGATATGATAAGCATTATCCATACTGAATTGAAGTATTTATCTCAAGGGACCATGGACAGTCCGGACTGGTCCCAATAGTACATGAAAAATGACCCATACGTACTGATAGGTTGATACGATCAGCCATCCGTACTGCCTGGATGGACCAAGGACTGTCCAGACTGGTCCATCAGGCCAAGAAAAATCGACCCACACGTACTGATAGGCTGAAATGATTAGCCGTATCCGTACTGAACGAAAGGACTTAACTCAATGGACCATGGACTGTACATACTGGTCCTGTCATGTCCCTGATTCTAGATAAGGCCTTCGGGCACAGCCATTGTAGAAACCCGTTAGAAAAAAATAAAAATCGTACCGCCGGGGATGGATGGTCGATGAATTGATCGTGAGTGGACCATGGATCGAATAAGCTGCTAGACCATGGTCAGAAAAGAGTTAGATTGATCAGAAGGATGTTTTGAAAGTATAACAATTTTGGAAGCACGACGGTTTAGAAGCTCAACGTTTCAGAACCTGAAGTTTTCTTAGGAACAAAGTTTTCTACAAAACTTTGTATCTATCAGTAAAATATCATTTGGGAGACATTATAAGTTGGAAGCAGGACGGGAGTTAAGCAGGACAGGAAGTAAGCACGACGGGATCAAAGCATGACGAGAAAACCCGAAGTTGGGGCGAAAACCCTAATTTCGGTATTATCAATTTTTTAGGAAGCCGGAGGCTCGGGAAATATTTTCCGTCAAGGTCAGGATTCACTTGTATTTTATTTAAAATATTCATCTCATCAGAACGGGCGTAGAAAAATATTCAGGATTGAGCGCGGGACGAAATTTCACCAAAAGGGTTGAAATCAGTTGAATGGACCGAGAAGCTCAAGGTAGCCTTATCTATGAGATAAGAACGTGGTATAAACTGCCTGGCATGGTATGTGGCAAGGGAAGCAGGAGGTGTTGAAGCCCATGAGAGCACATCATGCTGATTGACACACAGAACCACAAAGTGCCGCGTAACCTGCGATCAGAACATGCTGAGCGACATGTGGGTGTTGTGGTGTCAATCTGGATGAGACCAGGACGTGGAAGAGACATATGGAGGGCGTGTTTTCATCTGGCATGCAATCCTCATCATGCTGAGAGACATGTGGAGCACGAGGTGCCGCGACGCATGCGTCCGGAGCCATGCGAAGCGACACACGGGCTGCCACACGGTTTGTTTTTGATTGGTTGCTTGTCCTTATAAATACCCACGACCCCCACTCATTTTCAAACCATCCAGCACACCTGAAAGACACTGAAAAAATTGAGAGAGAAACCATAGAAAGAAAGTTAGAGTTCCGATCATTTTCAAATCTTTTTCGGCAGTTTTAGAGAGATTTCGAGAATAGTTACTCTGCTCGATTTGAATCAGCATCTATAGAAGCTCTGCAAGAATAAGATCAGTCCATACGTGGGTTTACTTGTGAAGGTCAAGAAGAAAGGGTTCGGGGTCAAGGCCACGGTCGACCAAAAACAGTGAGTTATAATCAATTGTTTGCTGAGCTGTTTTCCTGCAGGTTCCCATTACTTGGAAGTTGGATCATGGCAGGAGGCCAGGTCTAAACTGAGTAATGGTTTGATTAGTTGATAGTAATGGTTCGATTGATTGAGTTGATAGCATGCTTAGTTATTGCTTGAGAACCATAGTAAGCATGCGAATAGTTAGGTTGATTGATTAGCGATTTCTGGAATTAGTCTTTATGCTTGATTCTAGAATATATTTGATTGTTTTTGGTTGTGGTGATTGCTTGAAACCTTGGTTATATTACCGGGTTTTGGTATTTGTTATGTATTAGCCGACAACATTGTGTAACCCACAATTCTAGGCATTTATAGGGGTGAGTTAGTGTTCCTTCAGACCTTGTACCCAGCGGGTTCAAGGAAACCCTTTATTCGCTGGATCGGGAAGACTCAGAGGAACGGGGTCATGGCCTATGGCTGAGTGATTACAAGACGGTGTAATGTGGCAGTGACACGAAGGACTGTGGGCTGTCGCGCGGTGACCCGAAGGACTGTGGGCCGCAGTCGGTTGAAAGTTCCTTCTTCCGGCCTTCGTGGTAGGGAGATAGGATATTGCCGATAGTGAAGGAGGAACCTAACGTCACTTGGGGCCGAGTTATATATATATATATATATTATTAAGGGATTTTGGTAAACCCTAGTTTATTTGGATATCGATTTTCAAAGACTATTATAGTATTGCTATTTTATTCGTATTATTTTATACTACGGGTTTCAGGTTTTGGTTATATTATTGTGGCTATTACTTAATTATGCTAGTAGGTGAACCTCTCGCTTTAGATTGTTTGGGGTGGGATAGCGAGGGGTTGTATTTGTTAGTTGGGGATTGTAACTCACTGAGTAATGCTAGATTACTCACCCCTCACTCGTTGTTGATTTCAGGTGACCAGTAGTAAGCTTGTAGCGGTCGCGGGAAGCTAGGCTGGCTGGTGTAGATTTTTATCTTTTTGCTTGCGACGTTTTCAGACTATAGTATGTATCTTTTGCTCGTTGGCATGCCACTACGCTTATAATATTTTGTGTGTTGTAAACCGAATATGATATAAGATAAATAAATCAATGTTTTGTGTAAATGCCTTGTTGTATCTGATATTAGCTTGTCCAAGCTAACACAACGCCAGGTTGGAGTACGGGTTGAGAAGCCTTAGGCTTTAATCTGACGGGACGTGTTAGCGGGCGAACTGGCCAAGTCACTAATTGCACTCTTTGTGACCAGGCTGGAACGCCTCTAACCCGTCATGTAGCGCTTCCAAACCTTGGTAGAAAGTCAGCCGTTGGTCATGTTCTTGTTTGATTGTTGGCCGGGGGTTCGACCTATGCCTAGAACGGTTCGGGGGTGTTACAGAGGTGGTATCAGAGCATGGTTTTGTCCATGCATGACACAAGTGCTTTCAATGTTTTATTGAGTCAAAAGAGTCGCAAAAAGATGTTTTAGGAAACNGTAGCGCTTCCAAACCTTGGTAGAAAGTCAGCCGTTGGTCATGTTCTTGTTTGATTGTTGGCCGGGGGTTCGACCTATGCCTAGAACGGTTCGGGGGTGTTACAGAGGTGGTATCAGAGCATGGTTTTGTCCATGCATGACACAAGTGCTTTCAATGTTTTATTGAGTCAAAAGAGTCGCAAAAAGATGTTTTAGGAAACTAGCCGCTTCCCGCATTAGGTTTAAATAGGAATAGGACTTACCCTTTAATGTGCGTGCAGATGGCTAATCGCAGGATAGGTAATGATGGACGAGATCGGATTTGGGGAGAGGGTAGGGTTCCAGCAGGAAGAGGATTGGGTTACAGATCAGATCAAGAGGATGGAAATGACGTTAGTAAGATGTTTGGACACGACATGAGCCCTCTGCAGAGAATAAGATCTTTTCCGGTGTATGGCAACAGGACCAGAGATACAAGAGAAGACAGTTTGGCGAGTGTTAGTCCAAGTCGTAATTGGGAGCAGAGACATCGGTATGATCAATCTGCTCAATCAAACCCGAGACCATATCAGAACCGTGCCACAGAAAGACCACAAGATCAAGGAGCAGAAAACACTTTGAAGCTTTTGCACGACGTGATGGCCCAGGCACTTAGTAACCGAAGCACACATACTGATACCCCTGAAGTTTCCAAGCTGTTATCTACCATGAAGAACAGCGGATCTTACAGATACAAGGGAGGATCAGATCCTATTGAAGCTCTCAAATGGATTACTATGATGGAGAAGAATTTTGAAGCCATGGAGTGCCCAAAAGAATATATGAACAAGATCGCAGTGTACTACCTTGAAGGAGACGCAACCGGATGGTGGGACAGCATAGAGAGGCAGCATGGACATACCATCACATCATGGGAATCTTTCAAGGGAGAGATCGAAAGGAAGTACTTTCCTCCTGAAGCGAAGCATCGGCTGGAGCGTCAGTTTATGAACCTAGTTCAAGGAGATAGGCCAGTGAGGAGTTATGATTCTGAGTTCACAAGGTTGAGATAACATGTTTTTGATGTACGTGAAGATGAAGGAACGATGATCTGTAACTTTATGTACGGATTAAAGCCGGAGCTTGGAAGCCGTTTAGCTGGAAGCAACTTTAACAGCTTATCTGATCTGGTGGAGAAGGCTGTTAATGTTGAGACTGTAGTAGAGACAGAAAGGATGGTTACACAATATTCTGGGAGACACCCCAAGTTCAACCAAGGAGAAAGGTCGAATTACAACAAGGGTCCAAGGTTTAATAAGGGCAAAGGGCGAGGAGGCCAAAGCAAATATCGCGGTAACTCTGAGGTCTGTTACATATGTGGTCAGCCGGGACACATTTCCAAATTCTGTCTCAACAATCAGCGGAACAACCAGCAAGGTAACCAGCAGGGTTATTCACAGATAAGGATCGAGGATGTCACTTGTTTCTCTTGCGGAAAGAAGGGCCATTATGCTTCGTCATGTCAAAACAAGACAATCCCTGCGACCCCTCTCGCAATCCGAGCTCCTCCTAGCCGTCCAGCAATTGAGCCAGCACCAAAGAAGCAAAACCTAGGAGGTAGGGTTTATGCCTTAGGTATAGAAAACCCTGACAATGCAGGACCTTCCCACGGTGCCATTACAGGTATAGTGGGTATTTAACCTCCTTTTTTTTTTAGTATATGGAATTTTGGTTACTGGAATTTAGTTAGGATTCTGGTTATATTGCTTGATCGTTATGTTGCCCGCTTAGAAATATTTTGATTGTGATTGATGATTGTGTGAGCTTTGATTATTATTGTTGTGATTGAGATATTGTTGGTTGAGTTACTGTGGCAGGAACCATACATGTTGCTGGTAAACCCACTCATGTATTGTTCGACTCGGGGGCAACACATAGCTTTGTGACCCCTGAAGTAGCTGCCCAGTTTTGGGATTGTTTTGTGGTTGACAGGGTAAACGTGGCAGTCTTGACCCATGCAGACCGAACCCTTCAAGCAGATCAGTATATCAAGAATGTTCCACTTGTTATTCAGGAGAAAGAGTTTGTGGCAGATTTGTTAGTCGTGCCTTTGGAAGGGTACGAAGTCATCCTTGGAATGGACTGGTTATCGAGATACGGAGTTCAGATCGATTGTGGAAAGGGAAGATTGTTGTTTGGCAGAGACAAACGCCCAGAGATGGTATATTGTGGAATCAGTCCTAGTATGACCGTGTCACTGATAGCAGCGTTGAGACTCCAAGATTTGTTTCAAGACGGGGAAGTGTATTTGGTGACTTTATCGGTTAGTGGAGGAGCCACTGACGATGAGGTTAAGGTTGAAGACATAGAAGTGGTCCAGGAGTTTGAGGATATATTTGTACCTCTAAAGGAATTACCTCCACCTCGGAGTAATCCCTTTACCATTACCTTGGAGCCTGAAGCAAAACCTATAGCTAAGGCACTGTATCGGATGTCACCAGCAGAGTTAGCTGAGCTAAAGAAACAATTGGAAGATCTATTGGAGAAGGGATTCATCCGATCAAATTCCTCACCTTGGGGAGCTCCTGTTCTATTTTTGAAAAAGAAGGACGGAAGCATGAGGTTGTGTATCGATTATCGCGGTATCAACAACATCACCATAAAAGACAAGTATCCTCTTCCGAGGATAGACGAGCTGTTGGATAACCTCAAAGGATCAAGTTGGTTTTCAAAGATTGATTTGGCATCAGGGTACCATCAAATTCCAATTGCCGAGTCAGATACTGTAAAGACGGCATTTCGGACGAGGTATGGGCAGTACGAGTTCGTGGTTATGCCCTTTGGTCTCACAAACGCCCCTGCAGCTTTCATGCGATTGAGGAATGAAGTGTTTCATGACTACCTCGACAAATTCGTGATCATCTTCATTGACGACATCCTGGTGTACTCGAGAAGTGAGGAGGAGCACAAAGAGCATCTGAGACTAGTAATGGAGAGGTTACGAGACCAGAAGCTATTTGCCAAGTTCAACAAGTGTTCATTTTGGAAGAGGGAGATTGGATTTCTTGGTCATATAGTATCAGGAGAGGGCGTG
>MU107270.1:44672-58597 GCA_012274485.2 Sinapis alba | reverse complement strand
GCCGCCAAACGGAGGAGGAAATCGAATATAGCCAAACCTCTCTTGTAGCCGCCTCCTGCGGCGGCTGTCACAAAACTCTTCTTCTTCTCGTCCACTACGGCATGGCTTGTTGTACTTTTGGTCACGGTGCTCGGCTCACCAATATCAATGGTGGTGGACTCTTTCGCCATTATCTCTTGCAGTTGGGATTTAAAGAAAGAAGAAGTGTGTTGTTTGTGTATTGAAATGTTATCTACTTGTGGTGGGAAACTAATGAGAGGTGGAGAGTATTTATATAGTCCTTATTTTGAGTAGTTGTTGGTTAGGACTTAGGAATAATCAGCTAACTCGTGATGAGCCATTTTAATTGTTTAACATCTAAGTTTAGTTGATTTGTTAAGGTCCGGGAAGAGGAGTTGTAGCTTCTTACTTTCCCCACTTAACTGAGTCTCAGCTAATAATTCAACACAAAAGAAAGCTAAAAGTATCATAGACTAATGAATCATTGGTAGGTACGCAAAAAATGAACTTAATAACCTGTGATATATTCATTTTATTTGCAAATTATACGACCGAATTTTGTTGATTGAATGACTAACTACTTTCAAATATTTGGTTATTTTCAAGCAAAGCACTGATCTCTCATGTGACTATTCGTGCATGATCTTGATCATTCCTGAATTTCGTTGAAGATCAATATTACCAATAATTGGCATCAGCAATACCAACCATAGATGATAGGGCATGTCCGTTAGGATAAAAGCCCAAAATCCATCCAGCCCAATTCTAAAAAAAATTCAGATCTACATTTTTTTTTAACTATTTAGAGAAAAAAGTGAAACATAAAAAAATGTTATGTTTCTCCAGAAATTCTCTTTTCATAAATGTTTTTTTATCTTTTCTCCTATTTCACTCATTTAAAGAAAATATTAAACATTTTTTTCATCATCAAAACTGAAAAGAATAGTAAAAAAGTAGAAATTCGTTTTGTTATTATATAATATAAAATTACTATTTGGTAATACTCAAAATTTTATAAGTACTACTTAGATACTTTAGTATTTCCATTTTTTGTAATTTTGATATAATAAAAACAAAACATTCATTTAGTATGTAGTTAGTTTGTTCTGTTAAAAGCCTTTCTTGTTTCACTTTCTATATTTTTGAGAGAAAAAACGTTGATGTTTTGGTTTGCTAGTTTTTTTTTCCGGTCATGTATTCAGTGTATCAAATTCTCTTTTGTTAGGGCTGATGCATCTTCAAACTTATTTGGATCTTTAAAGGTTTTTGTTCGTGCATACAAAAAAATCAGAATCTCTAAATTGATTAAAATCTCTTGATTTTCTTTTTTGGATGTGTAGATCTGTCAGATTTAATTCTTCGGCTTGAATCCTGTGAAGGTGGTTTATTTGAGCGTTTTTTCCTTCGGTTCGGCTTTGCTATTAACGGAGCTCTGTCGTGTCTCTTCTCTGGTTCTGGAAGAATATTGTGACCCTCACTTTGATGCATGTTCACTGATTGATGTGTGATCGGACATGTGATAAATTATGTATTGTTTTTTCTCCTACGATTTTCTTTTTTGGGTTTGTGGCCTGAAATTGTACTATGTATTAGGTTTTTAGTTGTCTTTTTTGTGTAATGAATTTTGGGACTTTTCCATGTTAGTAGGAGTGGACACGAATCGAATAGTACCATACTTTTAGTATTTGTGATTTGTTTCATAATTCATAAATATTTGCTTTTTTAGTTTTTTGCTCAAAAAAATATAAATATTTTTCAGACATTTATAAAATTTATAGATATTTACGAATATTCACATATGTTTACTGTATCTATTTTGTTCATTACAACAAGTAAATATAGAAAATATATAAATTTATGTGTTTTAAATATCTTTTACATGATATAAAATATCTTTTCCAATATGTCGAGATTGTAGCTCTCTCCTTTATTGATATCACCAGCTCTTCTATAGAGCTTTGTAAAGTAAAGATAATATGATATATTATTGTGTTGTCTTAATGACTTACAAGAGAATTGTATATATACACAAGACTTAGACATATCTCAACTATGAATAAAACTTAGCTAAATCTTATGATATATATCTAAATGATATAATTCTTATTATAATGGAATTTATATAATAATCTTCAATTTTAGCTTCATAGATTTCATGGGCTTCACTTCGACTTTAACGGTCTGTAACATCTTGTTTCCCAATATATATCTAATAAGCTTACACAATTTGATATGCAAGTTTGTTCTTTCTCTTTTGTTAAACAAACATGCTTAGTTCTCGATTCAGATAGGAATCAGTTTTCGCATCAGATTAGACGAATTCGATACTGAATCAAATATTGGGTCGGAGCTTCCCCGGCCTTCAAGAAAGCGTTCTGACAAGGTTGCATGTTTGTCTCTCTCCATAACTTTTCCTCGGGTTTCATCTTTAGCAACTGGAAAAGAACCTCTTGTAGAGTGAAAGCGACTTAAGTAAGGAGGGGCATACAAGCAGCTTCAAATGGAACGGGTTGAAGATCATATCAGTGTTGCCCGAAAGGTTTCCGGTGAAGCCACCGCTCATTTTGTTTCTCAAAGAGACAGAGCCACTAACTAGACTCGTATTCAACCTTATCTTTAGGCAGTGCACTTTGTTTTTGGGGCGATTCTCTTAAATAACATTTTTTTAGTTTTTATCACTAAAATAACCCTCAAAAATTAAAATGACCAAAATAAACATTTTTTTTTTGAAATTTTGATTTCTTTTTATTTTATTTTTGAAATTTGAAATCCAAACCCACCCTTTAACTCTAAACCATAAAGTCCAAATTAGTTCACCCTAAGGATATAAATGCATATAAATGAATTTTTTAGCTTCTAAAAAAAACATTTTAGTCATTTTCCTCTTTAAAAACTATTTTTGTGACAAACAAACTAAATGAGCTATCTAAAAGAATTTCTCTTGTTTTTGGCTTAATGTATTTTTGTTTTATAAAGGTCGAATCTGATCCTAATCAACATGTCCAATAGGCTTTGATCAATAAAAAAGTTGACAAAAAATAACAATAGTATTTGGAAATATGCATATTTATTTTTCATAAATCAGTAAAATTATGTTTTGAAACTTCATATAAGTGTGTGTTTCTATATCTTTCATGACAATCATAAGCCTAAGCTTATTTGTCAAAAGTTTAGGATAATAAGACATGCACTCGCGAAACAAAGTGAAATGGTTGGGTCCACTTTTATAAATATAACACTAATGGGGTATTTCAGTTTTTCCATTGCGGCTACCGCTTTCACATTCGAATGGGGTATTTCAGTTTTTTTTTCCCCGGTTTTTGGTTCAATTCGGTTCGTTGATTTTAGTAAAACTGTTAATTGAACTCTAGTCATTATTTTGATTGTCAATTTAATTCAGTAGTTCGGTACTGTTAGCTTTCGGTTTGATTGCATGTCTTGTAATTAGTAAATATAAATTATGAGGTTTATTATAAGATGTGAATATGATTATTGTGATGAAACCTATATATTTGAACTTTTAATATATGTATATATACACTGTCTTAACATATAGGAATAACACAAAAAGAAGAAGATAGGAATAACACGTGATCGGAAAGTATTTTCCCTAGTGTTGCTAATTTGCTGGATGGCACATTTCATTGGCATTGCCAGAGCGCTAATAATGAGCATTTCACAGGAAGTGTATTGATACTCTACAAATGACAATTCAAAGTTAGTGATGTTATAATTCCTAAAAAAATTCTACCAAAAGGGTTAATATATGAATATATATATATATATATATATATATATATATATATATATATATATATATATATATATATATATATGTATGAATTTTCTATGATGTTGACGAGCGCAGTATAAAACATGGTTATTATTTCATTAACTATGAAGAGCTGATTAGCCTGTCGATGACAATGGTGTAGAGAATAATTTATCTGCCTTTTGTTAGTATGTCAAGACATGATCTTTACAAAAGATCAACAGAGAAACTAATATTGTTCTTAGAAAAACAGAGAAATTAGAATAGCAACACAAAGTCACGTTAAAATTTCGACTCCATGCAATTCAAATTAATTAAATCAGCGACTTAAAACATAAGAAATAGTAGAAATCCGGAAGCTAATATAAACACATTACTCGGCATATATATTAGTAAATCTAATTAGGTTTGTCCAACGTTTATGTTAACGTAGTATAACCGTGATTCATCCATAAACTACTTAACTCCATACCTCTGCCCAATTATATAAAACGAGGCATCGTGCTATTGCAAACAAGCACGATCGGATCTGGAAACAACCGCATGAAATATTAAAATTAAATTTGGCCCCTAAATTTTTTAGATTTTTTAACATAAGAATACATCTCTAAATTATGATATTTTAATTAAAGAAATGTTTAAATCCCTAAATTATCATATCAATATGTGTAATTATGTTTATGCAACATTCATATTCAATCATATCAATGTGTAATTATGTTTATGCAACATTCCTTAAAAAAAATGTTTATGCAACATTCATATAAATTGCATTGTAAAACAGCAGAGGAGCCAATGCAATTTATATGAATGTTGCATAAACATGTTTCAGGTTCGACCTACCTGCTGCGCGAAACTAAGTCACAATTATTCTGGTCACCTTACACGGATATGAGCCTATGTTTTAGGGCCCATTTGCATACCCGGAGAGAGGGTCTATCCGTGGGCTGCACCTCCCCTTGGGGATTAGTCTGGGCCCTCCCATAGGTCCGGGATACTCCCAGGTTAAAAAAAAAAAAAAAAAAACAGTAGAGGAGCCACTAATAAACGCAAGTTGTCATGAATTGATTTTAAAATGTTAAAGTTAGTGCAGACATACGAGTGAGTCAGATATCCATAGAGAACAATATGATAATATGTAGATATTAGGTCTCATTCATTAACATCTAGTACAATTAATTATCTGAATATATATGCCATTTTGCAATATGGGAGACAACCAAACATACACACACAAATGCCACTACTTAGTGATAAGTGAATCTGAAATTAGTAGTGTTCTTATGCTCGATATTCACGCATATATATTGGTAAGTGATAGTGGATACATTGATAAAACTCACAAGTCACAATTAATGTAGAAAAAACGTTGATAAAAGTATATCGGTCATATCAGCCTGCCATTATAATCGGAAAGTGTTATTATTTAGTGGTCTATATAGCTTTACAAACTTCTTAAGACTTAAACTCATCGATAATCCACAGAATGTGTTGGTGTAGCTTAGCAGTTATCATCTCCAGTACCATGCCCTCAAGATTCTAGATGGAGAACTAAGAACTTGAGTATTTTCTAAAGAGAAATTCCTTAGATAGCCCCTTTTAGTTTGTTTATCACAAAAATAGTTTTTAAGGAAGAAAATGACCAAAATATTTTTTTTAGAAGCTAAAAAATTCATTTTTATGCATTTATACCCCTAGGGTTAACTAATTTGGACTTTAGGGTTTAGAGTTAAGGGGTGGGTTTGGGATTAGGGTTTCAAATTTAAAAAAAAAATAAAAAAAAATCAAAATTTCAAAAAAAAAAAGTCTATTTTGGTCATTTTATTTTTTGAGGGCTATTTTTGTGACAAAAACTTAAAAGGGACTATTTAAGAGAATTGCCCTTTTCTAAACCGGTAGATTTTTTTTTAAAAAATGAACTAGCAATCATAAAAAGAAATTATGAAACTGTAACAAATAAAATACCATTTTATGGGAAATTATTTCAACCATCATAATGAAATATGATTATAATATGTATTTTCTATACTAAAATTAAGAAATATTATGGGATAGCAATAAAAAAATTCTTTTTTTATCACAAATATAGTACACAGAGTTCTAAATGACCAAAATAATTTTTATTAAATAAGTAAAAGATATTTTAGAGTCTTTTGGTAAAAGAAAAACCCAATTTTAAGGTCGTTTGGAAATTTGCCCTAGTAAAATTTGTTGGGTCATTTTATACCTTTAGTACATATTGTGGTTCCACCATATTGTGAATTATCCACAAAAGATTGTATATAAAAAGAAATAGTTGTAACACAAAGCAACGTAGAATAATCATAAAAACATAAAATAATCCTATACAGTATCTACATGTGATGGAATTCATAGGTTAGGTTTGAGGCCCAACAAGTGAACTTTAAAACATTCTTCCTATGTGCAACAAACGCGCTTGAGTCTCATGACATGCCTATAAATATGGACACACTCTTAAGCAAACTCATCTCACAACAAAATATAAAGAAGAAAGAGTGAAATATGGATAATCGAAACAATATCTTAATTTTATGTTTCTTAATAGGTTTAGGGTTATGCTCTGCAAGAAGATCACTTCTCACCTACTCTGAATCCGAGGCTCAAGTCGCTGCCTATGGCGAGAAAAGTAGTTTGAGTGTTGGTGTTGGTGTTGGTGCTGATGTTGATGTTGGTGTTGGTCTTGGTGGTGGTGGTGGCGGAGGAGAAGGAGGTGGTGCTGGTTACGGTGGAGCTGGTGGAGGAGGAGGTGGTGGACATGGTGGTGGTGCTGGAGGAGGTGGCGGTGGTGGTCCTGGAGGAGGATCTGGTTATGGAGGTGGAAGTGGTGAAGGTGGTGGAGCTGGATACGGAGGTGGAGAAGCTGGTGGACACGGTGGAGGTGGAGGAAGCGGAGGAGGCGGTGGTGGAGGAGCTGGCGGTGCACATGGAGGTGGATACGGTGGTGGAGAAGGCGGTGGTGCGGGAGGAGGATATGGAGGTGGAGGTGCAGGTGGACATGGAGGTGGTGGAGGTGGTGGAAAAGGAGGCGGTGGAGGAGGAGGCTCTGGCGCCGGTGGAGCTCACGGTGGTGGTTACGGTGCCGGAGGTGGAGCTGGAGAGGGATACGGTGGTGGCAGTGGAGCTGGAGGACATGGTGGTGGAGGAGGAGGTGGTGGTGGTTCAGGAGGTGGGGGAGGTTATGCTGCTGCTGGATCTGGCCATGGTGGCGGTGCCGGTAGCGGAGAAGGCGATGGTGGTTATTGACCGTGAATGATATCATATATATGTGGAGCATAATTGCCACTGAATGAAGTGTCATATAATACTCTTATAAGAGATTATATATATGGTAATATATACACTAATCATCTGTAGAATAAGCTGGAAAAAGGGCTATTGTTGAAGTTTTTAATTGTACCAATATTGTTGTATACTACTTCGTGTGTTATCAAATTTTTATATATGGAGATGGAGATGGAGATAATATCTTCAAGATATCACTCCATATTTGTTCCTCTTTTCATTTTATCAATACATATTTGAAGATGTCGATCGGATAGACGCGCATGGCGATATTTTTCTATGAGTTAAGTGTTATCTTCATCTCCATATTTTATCAATCGTATATTCGATTCACGCATATAGTAGTAACAAAGTATACGAGATACATTATTAAATCCCTCAAGTAATGTAAAAACGCAAATATATGTTGATAAAGGTATATCAGTCATATTAGCCTGCCATTTATAAACAGAGAGTGTTATTATATAGTGGTCGATCGATATAGCTTTCCAAACTTCTTAAGACTTCAACTCACCGATCGATATAGCTTTCCAAACTTCTTAAGACTTCAACTCACCGATAACAAAACATAGAATAATCAAATATAGTATACATAAGATGGAATTGATAGGTTAGGTTTGAAGCCCAACAAGTGAACTTTAAGATATTCTTCTTACGTGCATCAAAAGCGGTTGGGTCTCGTAACATTAGACCATCTATTATTTTCGGTCTCTTAACCGGAATTTTTTAGTTTCGGATAAGAGACGGTTTTTACTTTTTCTTAGTTTTTAACTGAGAAAACTAAGAATTATCTCTTAAATAAGAAATATAAGAGTCGTTTCTTAAATAAAAAGTATTAAAAAAACAAAAAAATATCAAATCATGAGTTAAAAACTCCGGTTAAAAGACAGCTGTCCAAATGGTACCATCCACACGAACCATTTTTTTTTGTTATAGTTGGTTGGTTCTGTAAAAGATTAGGGAGAAAAACTATGTGGATAACTATATCTTATAAACACAACCATGTAATCAAATTCAAATTGACAAAAAAAAAGTTTTATATACATTGAGGTTGAAACACTACATGATTACAAAGATTGAACGACTATAAAAAAAAAAGGTTAACTGAAGTCGATGAACAAGAAGTGAAGTAAAAAAAGGTGCTAGGTTTGGAACGTCATTTCTCTTCTTTTTCTTCTACCTTTTATAGTCTTTTGTCTCCATTTCCTTGACTCTCTCTTTCGGTTTCACTATTTGCCTATGAAAATGTCGGGACCTGTATGACCCAGTCGAGATTGCTTAATCATCAAACTCGAGAATTGGCTTAGTTCTCGGCTTGTTTATTTTTCTTGAGCATGCACACTTTTGGACCCAACAAAGACCCAATAATATTTATAATTTATTTTCTAATTATTAATTTGTACTTTTTGCCAAAACATTAAAACTAAATTTCTCATTCAAAACTATGAGAATATATTTTTTCACCAAAACTTTAAATTTATGTTTTTCTGTCAAAATCATAAAATTATATTACTTTGTCAAAACTATAAAATATACTTTCATGTCAAAATCATGAAATTATGCTTTCTATCAAAATTGTGAAGTTATATTTTCCCACTAAAACTATAAAAAAAAATACATTAAAATATGATTTTCTATCAAATCTTTAAAATTATGTTTTCCAGACAAATTCATGAAATAATGTTTTCCTATCAAACTAGTGAAACTACATTTTCCCATAAAAAACGTGAAACTTGTTTTCTCATTAAATTTCCTCTTCGACGAACAATGTAAAATCATCCAAAATCAGAAAACAAACTTTAATTAATAAACTATTTAAAAAGTTTGGTCATACATATTATTCGTTTAGTCTTTGACCATATAGAATTATAGACCATATACCAAATGGTTTCTAGTCCTAATTAGATTGCTTTTTAATTGGGTGCATCCATTTGCATGCTCGTGTGCCCATGGATAGAAAAACCATTTGACAAGTATACATGACATGCCTATAAATACAAGAGGCTCCACAAAAATACTATCATTTGTATAAAAATAATATTAATGTATTTGTTATGTATGAATAACTTGATATGGATTACTATTTTTTGTCATCAACAGTACCTATTATTCTATGTTGACTCTGAAAACCAAACTGAAAATTATGTGTCTATATGAATGCGTGGCTAGAAATGTTATTTGCTAGAGTTTCCATTTTTGTATTTCGAATCCTTAAGAGTATTTCTAATCATATTTTATTTTTATTCTAAAATAGAGTTTAGAATACAAAGTGTAAATAGAATAAAAAAGGTTTGTTTTAAAAATAGAATAATTCATTTATTTTTTTGTTTATTACTATATTTTTAATTTAAAATAAAATATTATTGGAATATAGATTAAATTCTATTATAGAGTTATTTTATTTTGAAATAAGAAATAAAGTGAAACTTATATATATATTGCAAATGCATATCAATGGTATTTTATTGCATATTTACGGAGTATGTGATTATATATGAAATAGTACAAAATAAAATTATCCTTTTCTTTGTTTACATAACATGAAACATTAAGTAAAAAGAACCGAAGCACTGGTAAATCCCTTTAACCACTGATAATTTAGTTTCAGCTGATTGTCCTTCCTATCGCCATGTTATCTATCCAGATAATTAAGTTATATTTTAAATCTTGCATTTGTGCCAAATTATAACTTAAATTGAACATAAATTATATTATGAAAGCAAATACTTAAGTTATAATCTTAGTTTATATTCTCATTTACCCTTTTTCTAAAACGATTTTTTTCGATTCCGTCGAGGTAAACTAAATTCACCGATCTGCTTACGTAAATATTTTTCATGAAATATCTGTGCATCTAGTTTTATAAGTGAATGAGTATCGTTCTATGTTTATTTATGGGATTCTTTATCTTTCTTATATGCATCTTATAATATTTTATATCATCACATGGTTTTATGGCATATTAATATGTGGATACAGTTATAATAATCAACTAAAATTTGCTTATGCCAGACGCATCTCTTTGACTAACTGTTTGTATTGAATTTTTCTATTATTTTTATGACTCATATGTAATGTGCATACTTGAATTGGGCATATATACAATCAATTTTTTATTCTCAAATCATTAATCTCTACATCGTCATTGTAATAAGATAAGTATTTATTTTTATTTAATAACCCCTCACCTTTTATAATAAATGAAGATCAATAATTTATGCATATATTTTATGGTTGAGAATATTTTAAATATCTGATTGTATATTTGAAACAATAAACATATAGCTTTATATTTATCTCATTTAATTTTTGTGTGTACAATATGTAACATATAATATACTAGGGCTAGACGTTTAGGGGCCATCAGATTCAGTCGGTTGATTCATATTTTTGAATTTTCGGCAAATTTCAATAAGATTTTATTAGTTTTTGGGTCGAGTTTGGTTATGTTACTTCTGGATTTAGTTCGAATTGGAATATAACAAATGTTTGAAATGACCTAAAATATTTTTTTTAAGAATTTACAAAATTAACAAAAAAAATGTTCAAAGTATAAAAATTATTCAAAAATCTAGTTAAACCTAGTTAAACTAACTAATTAACTAAAAATATTCAAAATAACAAGTAAAAGAATTATGAAAATCTTTAAAATACATAAAAATATTAAATTACTTTAATATATATAAAACATTAATATATTTAACTAATTTCAGATATTTTTGAATCCTCGTTTGGATTTCAGTTCGATCTGGGTTGTATCTGAATTCAAAACTACCAAACTCTTAAATCACGTTTGGATATATTTTTTTTTAACAATTCTGATAGGATATCAATTTTGTTGGTTCGAGTTAAGGATGGAGGTTGTTTGGAGTAAAAATGCCCCATAATAAACAAACATATGCTCTGTAGAAAAGAAATTGACAAATACATAGTTATTTGATCTAGTGATTGTATTTTACGCGGTCGGTTGAAAATTTTATTGGTTTGATGGCACTTATTTTACTTATTACATTGGTTTAATGTCATATAGTAGGTTTGAAAATTCTATGTGTATAACATGTAAGTTTTGTGTTTTTAGTATGCACATATATATAACTATGGTTCAATTAAAAACAATTGTTTTCAAAATAAAAACTGGTGAAAGTACATTTTCAGTCAAAACCTTAAAATAATTTTTTCTTCCAAAACTATAAAATTGTATTTTCATTGAAATCATGAAAGTACATTTTTCCGTCAATACTATGAAATTGTGTTCTTTCCTAAAAACTGTGAAAGTATAATTTTTCTGTCAAAACCATTAAAGTTTAGCCTCAAAAATTATGTTTTCTTGTTAAATTATGAAAATATCTCTCTCCGTCAAAATCATAAAACTATGTATTCCAACAAAATCGTAAAATTATGTTTTCTTGCAAAATTAATAAAATTATATTTTTCCGTCAAAATTATGAAAGTGTTCTTTCCGTCAAAACTGTAATATTATATTTTTCTATCGTGTCTTTGAAATTATATTTTTCGCCAAAACTGTGAAACTATATTTCATGTTAAACATGTGATACTACATTTTCTCCAAAACCGTTAAAATACGCTTTTAGTCAAACCTTGAAGTTATGCTTTCACGCCAACACCGTAAAGGTATATTTTCATTCAAAATCAGAAAAAAAGATCCTTAAAAAATGACCCTAGATTTTAAAAAGTTTGGACATGTCTATTATCCATTTGGTATTTACCCATTTAGATTATGAACCAATTAGTCTTTGGTCTAATTAGACAGCTTTTTAATTGGGCGGATCTTTAACCTGTTCAAATGAATTGGATTGGGGTTTTTGGCAGAGAAACCAATTGACTACATGACGTGCCTATAAATACGGACACATTCTTAAGCAAACTTATCTCACAACTAAATATCAAGAAGAAAGAGTGAAATATGGCTAATAGCAACAATATTTTGGTTCTATGTTTCTTAATAAGTTTAGGGTTATGCTCCGCAAGAAGAGCACTTCTCACCTACTCTGAGGCTGAAGTCGCTGCCTATAGCATGAAAAGTCGTTTGAGTGTTGGTGTTGGTCTTCGTATTGGTTTTGGTGCTGGTGGAAATGGTGGTGGTTCAGGAGGTGGGGGAGGTTATGCTGCAGCTGGACCTGGACACAGTGGAGGAGGTTATGCTGCAGCTGGACCCGGACACGGTGCGGGAAGTTATGCTGCAGCTGGACCTGGACACGGTGGCTATTGACCGTGATACCATCATATCTATGTGAAGTGTAAGGGAATATATATATATGTTTCAATTCAATATATGTGTGGTAATAATTACACTATTCATCTGTATAATTATCTGTACAATATATGTGTGCTACTTGGTGTGTGTTCAAGTTTTAATGAATGGAGATGAAATATCATAACTGTAACTATTTTCATTTTATCAAATATAAATATAATACGAAGATATCAATCAGACGTACATGGTAAAAGGTTACTATGAGTCGTCTGTTTGGTGGTAGGTAGGGAGATCAACCGAAGAGATGGATTTGCCAATCATAATGGATTAGATAATCTATTAGCCATCAACTTCCCCCGAAGAAAGCATCCTATAAGCGAACATGCTACCAACAAGAAACGAAATACAACACTCGAAAAGCTTGATAACCAAAACGTAAGACAAAAAAAAAGGAGCCTCAGCCAAAGGCAAGTAGTAAGCGAGACAAATTTAACTCACGAGCACCCTTTTCACCGAAGAGAAGCCAAGCCATACATGAATTCGGGATCCACTTACCAAAAATACAAGCCTTCAAACCAAAAAAAACAAAATGAAAATATAATACTATAAAAGTTAAGTCTTTTACAAATTTTATATTAATTTAATTTAAAAATGTACTAAAGGTTTCACAGGAAATACTATCATTTGTACAAAAAGAATATATTATATTCGTTATGAATAATTAAATATGGAATACCTTGATTGCGTCAACTCTACCTTAATGGCCGAGGCCCTTGCGATTCGATCTAAACTTCTTGTGGCAGCATATCTTGACATAATCAACAACAAATCCATACCAAAGAGATCTTAGGTATCATCTCATATATAATGTAGATCTCTTCTGCATTTGTAACTATGATCTCCTTCTTTTATGTTATTCGATCTGAGATTTTTAAAGCCTACCTTTTAGCTAAACATGCTCTAATGCTCTCCTCATCTTCTGTTTTGAACTCGGTTTACGGCTGGTGCTCACTCTCTCTCTTTATTGATCTAATGGTTGCGCAAAAATAGATATGGATTACTATTTTTTGTCATCAACAGTACATAATCTATGCTGATTTTGTAAACCAAACTGAAAATTATATGTTTGTATGAATGACATATGACAAATAAGTGTGAGCACTATTTGCTAGATTGTTTACCCTTATATTTTTAGTCCTTAGAATATATGTGATCCCAAATGTGCTTAATTTCTTTTCTATCTTTGAAATTCTTCCAGATATATTGTAAATACAAACTATTTTCCACCTTCACTAATTCAGATCAATTTGTTGCAAATATCATGTATAATTGTCATATGTTTTGTATATAGTGTGCCATTATAAAGTAACTAGGATCCATAGCCCCCGCGCAAGCGCGGGGTCTGAAATATTAATGTTCCGCTATATAATTTTTTTTCTTTTTTTTCTAGAAACGTCGCATAGATTATGAATTTTTAAATCCATACGGAACATATGGAGAACCAAATGAAACGTGAACCAAAGACATAACTGGGTTAAATGGATAAAAACCGGATATATTTGTTATTTAATTTGAAAAATAAATGTAATAAATTATTTTTGTTTTATAATTATTTCAAACCAAAAACATATATAT